>JAAMPD010003108.1:0-11351 GCA_025266255.1 Trissolcus basalis
ATAAAGGAGAATAGTATAGAATTGTTTAATTTTTGATTGTAGCGAAAAAAGATTATTATTCCTAATAATGTGTAAAAAAGATTATGACTTCTATTCTAAATCATAAAGAATTTTTATCCTAAAAAATTTAAACAATCCTACAATTAAAAAAAAAAGATTCAAATTGTCCCGCGGATGGAATCAACCAATAAGGATTGATGGACGAAAGTGAACTTAGCTGCTAATCGAAATGATTCGATACATGAAGCTAATTCACACTTGTCATGTCTTTTTTCTCTTTAGGATTAGGAGGAAAAACGAATAAAAGTTAGGACGATTTGAATAGAATTAAATCTACGGATCTGAATTACACGAATGTTTTTTGTTTTGTTTCAGTTGAACTTGAAAATAGAAAAGTGTAAAATAGTCTTAAATAGTGATTAAATCGTAAAATTACAGGCGTCGCTATCGCTGATTGCATTGTGCACTCCGTCTGGGCGTTGGCGCTTTATTTATTCGCCGATTGTAATCTATATGTGCGGCACATAGAACGCGCTGTGTATAATACCTGCGCGCATCTCAGCGTGCGGCGCTCAGCGTCCCGTAGATGATTTACAGTGCATTTCGTTTACATATAAATCGCACTCACGACAAACAACCCGGTGCCACATGCGCCAACAGATCGATAATCATCCTTGAAATTACACTCTTGTCCTGATTAAGATAATCGGATTTCCTGCATGTGATTTGTGCATCGCCAGAAAAATTATTTTGATGATGACTTTTTTTTCTTTTTTCGCTTCTAAATTATTTCTTTCCATTTCATCAAATCATTTCTTTTTTACTACTACAACATATCAACTTGAAAGAACCTGCGAGAAAAAAAGAAAAATTTTGCTACACAAAAAAATTCCTCATTTGCATTGAAATTTCAAACAAAAAATGTTTCTCTATTTTTTATTTTAAATTGTTATAAAAACATTTTAAAAGAAATCCTTTTGTTATGTTTTTGTAAATTTCATGTCAAAAATAAAGTTTGTAGTTTTTTGGCAAAAGAAAATAAAAATAATTTGTCATTAAAAATTTGGTATAAAATGGTTTGCAAAATATTAGAATGGAAAAATGGATGAAAATGGTTTTCTTAATGATGTTATCTTTTTTATGATGTGAAAAACGATGATATGAAAATGATGTGAAATTCTGTTCTTTGAAGTTTAAAATTTTAATCAAGCCCATATTGGTGATTAAATTTTGCTATCCTGTCTGTCGTAAGTCTGAGACGGTAGCAAATTGAATAATTTCGCGAGGAGTAACTGTCGCGCAAACGCGAGAGAGAAAGATCACGTAAGGAATTAAATTTGCAGAACATCGTTGGTAGGTATTTAGGGGTAGGGGTGGTGGGGGGATGGATAATTTGATCAAATTCGGCCCTTCTTGTCGCGCACACATTTTCAAGTGGTACGAGAAATGGGGACAGGAAGGCATAAAGAGACGTTTCGAACTGGTTCGGGTCCAGCGATGGTACGTTGATTCTGAGAATGAATCGATACTAGACAGCGTGCGCTCGGGCTGCATAATAATAGCCACCGGAAAACTCCACTACTCCCAGAGACACTTGTGAGATTGAAATCATAAATGAAAGAAAATAATGCACCGAATGATAATAATGGCCCGATGACGGAAACGCTGCATTTGAAAAAAAGGTTCTCCTATTCAAATGAGGATGCAATCGTTCCTGATTAAAAAAAAAAAAAATTATCCCAACTTTTTGTTCATATTTTCATTCAGACCTCAATTTATACAAAACCTTTCAAACAAAATTTAAAATAAATCAGTCAAATGTGTTGTCCATTTTTTAACAAACAATATTTCTTTATTTGATTTTAAAAATAATATTTTTGCAAACTGTTGAAACACTGAAAAATTTTGTTAGCAAAAATTTTTGTCCAACAACATTTTTTTGAACGAAAAAAAAAAAAAAAAAAAGAAAAATTGTTGACGACAGAAGGAAATTTCACAATATACAAAAAGTGAAATTAGAGGAGAAAAAAAGAAGAGAGTGAGTTTTTCATGGAAGTAAATGTCTGCTCTCTTTTATTTGAAAAAAACCGAGCTTTGTCAATCACAACGTGTGTGTCAACCATTGATGCAATTTCGCTGAGCAAAAGCACAGATGTGAGAGCGCGCGATTGCCCGGCGCATATATACATTCGTTTGCCGCCGCGTCTACATATATATATTTTCAAGTGGATCTTCGCAAAGGAAAAGTGAGTGCCGAGAGCGCAGCCTCTCGACTCTGGCAAAGAGTAAATTGTGACTCGAGGAGCTGTAATATGCGCAAAAAGAAAAACTTTTTCAAATGAAATCTTGCCTCTCAGTTTGAGAGTGTGTGCCGTTACACACGCCCGTCGCTAAATATCCAAACGCAAGCAATAACCACAACTGTGCCTGCAAGAAAGGGCCAACTCAATTTCATTTGCCATCTCGCACATTTGGCAACTTTTATATTTTTCATCATTTCAGCTTTTTTTTTCTTCCCCTCGTCGTTTTGTGGTCGCAAGTTCAATTGAAAAGTTGGCCTGCGGTTTATATTCACATTTCACTTTCTTATTAATTGATTAAACAGAAAAAACTAAATCAATTTTTTTATCACCCTTCCAAATTTCTCTTCTTATTTCTTTTTTTTTTATTTTTATAAGTTCGGATTGTCGTACAGTAAAAATTATTTTTTGCAAATTTATATATAGCCCTAGTAAAAAAGATAATATATTTCGCAGATTTTTCATATATGGACTATGTATTGCCAATATAAAAGCAATTTTAAAATACTATCAAAATTTGGCCAATGTATGGACAATATATGGTCAATATATTGTCCACATATTGTTAATGTATTGTCAATATATTGATAATATATTGATAATATATGGTCAATATATGATTTCTGAAATAATATTTTGCTAATATATGTTTTATGTATGGACAATATATGATCCTTTTTACTAGGGAGGTTCAAATTTTTTTTCTGGAAAGTCAGAAAATGGGGATTTTATATATTAATTAATTTAATATATTTATATAAATTAATTAATTTAACATATTATTAATAGAATCAATATTAAAAGTAAAATTATATTATATTATATTATTAGTATAATTATTATATTATATTATAATAATATTATAAGGAAAAACATCTGACTTTTTTGCGAAATTGCATATGTTTCACCTTGAAAGATACTTTTTCTAATAAATCAGAAAAGGAATGATTTTTGGTTTAATCTTCCAGACAGTTGGGGTGGTCACGATCAAACTCAATACACCCCAAATCTGAACGAAGAAAAAAGAAGAGAAAAGAAGAAAAAAAGTGGACAAAAAAGGAGTTCATAAGAAATCGTGGCATAAATTTAGCCGTTAAATCTGAGCAACTGTTTGCACTTCGGTTGAAGAAATTTTGCGCAAGAGCAAAGAAAACGTGAGTAGTAAAATGGGCTGCCGCTTAATTTGGTTTGCGATGCTTAAGTCGTTCAAGTTGACTCGGCAAGCATTGCGTTGTAACTAACTAGTTTTGTCGAGCCGCGGCACTTAAAAGTTAGAGTGCCTCGCAGGGGCGCACACGCGAGAGGGGACCGAACATCAGGACCGAACGCGTCGTTTCAACTCAACTATGTAGTCAGCCTTGACTGACGAGAACACCGCCGGACTTGTAAAAGCTTTGGTGTTAAACGCCCGAGTACAAAGAGACCAATGAGCTACCTGCTTATTTAATTAATTACAAGAAGATTAATTAGCCCGTTGACACGACCAATTTATGCGATATACAACTTTTCACATCCTTTATCATATTCCTAAATTTTCTACTTTTCAAATTTCGATAACTAACAACTTTTAAACAATTTCCATGCTATAAAAAAATCTTGTAACTTAAAACAAAGTTTTTTTAGAGATATAAAATCTTTTGAAATGTTTTGATTCCAATCTTTTGGAATTTTATTTTTGTTTTGAAAATTAAATAAATTGTTAGAAGGATTTGGTTAAAAAGTTTGTAATTCTTGAATTATTTAGAACAGATTTTATAGGGAGAGAAAGAATTTGATAGATAGAAATTTGAGTGAAAAATTGAATCAGCATAAACGAGAGCCGCGTACGATTATGAAAATCGAGTGTTTGTGATGGAGCAAAACATAAGAGGGTGGCTGACCCCAAAGCCTTGTTTCGTTGGCCAGGACACAAATGTGACGTTGCTAGTTTACAATTTCAATTTGCCCTGGCGCATCCAGTTGCGTTTATGTCTCGTCATTTGTGTCTCCTTTGGGTTCAAATGGGGGTCATCCAAGCGGGTCAGGCATCAAGCCAGCAGCATTTTTCACTTCGCCATCTGACGGATCTCTGTCCGTTTGTTTGATCCCATTTGTTTCTAAATTATCTTATCATATCCTGCAAAGAATTCAGTATCTTTTTATTCCCCACTTGATTAACCAATTAACGAAAAATAAAGTTAACAAATCATTACTATTTTACAATTAGATTAAATTTGAATGAAAATATAGCACGATAAGTGATACGAAAATGGAATGATAAAAACATTGAAACAACGTTTTGAAATAATGATGAAATATATAATTTAATATAAAAACTAGATATCCATACGTCATCTCGACAAATGCGAAAAGTCGTCTCAACGAAATTCAGCCCTGTCTTCTTAGTCTCTCCTCCTGACGTTCGCATTCCTACGCGACTATGAGATGCGCATCTCGTTCAGCTGCATTCATATTTCTTTCTTCAAGCATGTCACGATTATGGAGAAACGTGTGCATGCTCGCTGTGTGCAATATCAGTTTTCACGGACAGCGGGCTTCGTTTGCGCGTGATAAGATTAGAACCTCCTGTTGTCACAAGATTCCTTTTTTATATTTCAGACGGTAATCGATATTGCAGACGATCTCTCCATCCGGTATTGCACCAATTTTCAAACTCAATTCATAAAAATACTGATGTCTCACAATTTTCAAATGAAAATAAAATTTTAGAATATTCCTGGACAAACATTCTATACATACAAACATATATATTCTACACATTATAAATAGCATCAGTTCATATGTGTCACACATGCGAATCATATTTATAGTATATATAAAACCATATATGTTTTAAAATTGTCATATTTGCCGGATGAAAAAATATTTTTCGTGTAAAAAATATATTCCGGCAATAAGTATAATATCCCTAGTAAAAAAGGATCGTATATTGTCAATATATTATTTTCAGCCAATCATATATATTGACAATATATTGATCATTTAATTTAAATATTTTTCATACATCAACCATATATTGGCAATATATGATCCTTTTTACTGGGATACTATTTTTTTCATAAATTACATTATATAAATTTATAAAATATAAAACAGGATATATTTTCATCCATGAGGGTGACAAAATACATTATCCTCTATTCGTATTATGAATGTATTATTCTGTAATAAATAATAAATAATTATTATTATGTATTACATATTATCATAATAAATTTATCATTACATATTATATTATTTATTATTATTAATATATGTTATAATTATAATTTATATATTATTCTATAAATTGATATTTCTTTAACAAAAGCATATTAATGAGAAAATGAAGTGATCAAAATAATAAAATATGTAAATACGAGTGAAAATTATGAACTTCGTACTTTGGTCGGGTAAATTGCTATTTTGATGGTAAATTTGGTGGGACATGCTTGTGGCAGATACACAAAAGCGTCTGGTAATGGAGTTTGCCGGCTGGCCAGCGACATGGTTCACGTTTCCTCCTAGGCGAGTGCGTTACAGCGGCTGGCCTTCGTGCAACCGACGATCCGCTCACCATTTTGTGAAGCTGGCGCCGCGGGAGGTCCGTTTTTCATCACAATGGGAAATATATTTTAATGCACCTTTTAATGCACCGCGTATCACATCGCCTTCGCGCGATTGCGCTCCTGAGATAATTCAATATTTCCACTCTCGGATCCGTTGCGCACACAATGACACCCAAATTAATGTCGACGAGTCATTCAGGTAATCTCTCCCGGACAAATAAGGTGTGATGCTGCATACAGATGAGAGCCACAAATGAAAACTTTTTCACTGGGAAATACAAAAAGAAAAAAAACTTCTGTTACGTATCCCTCCGGCCACTGTGAAAATAAGTGTCTTAAATTAAGACACGTTTTATTGACGCTTGTATTCGATCCTTCAAATAAAACATCCACGTTTCCATATCTGGTTCCATATATAGCAAATTTGTAACACTATTTGTAATCCATAAATACCAACATTTTTTTATAAATTTTTATATTATATCATATTTATATCATGTCAAAATATATGTTTTATGTATATTTTAAATATAATATATGAATTTATATTAATTTTATAAATAAAATATAAAATAAATACAAATTTTACTATATTTATATGCAAGTTATATAATTAGAATAATACAACATTTGTATTAATTTTTATATTATGTCCGAATATATTTCATGTATATTTTTTATACTAAATAAATTTATACTAATTTCATAAATTATATAGATAAATATAAATTTGATCGACGAAATATATTATAATATGAAAAATATCAAATTAAAACATAAATTTACACGTAAATTTTTGTCACTGTGGGAAATTTCAGAATGAAAGTGACAAATCTAAAATAAGACAATTGAATCTTAAATTAAGACACCTGGTAGTTGATTGTGCAAAAATGTTTTCCACGAGTCATTGTTTGTAATGTTTTTTATCGACGAAAAAAACAAACAAAAGACAAAAGAAAAAGTGGAAAAGCAAATTTGGTAAACAACACGGGTGATATTTCGAAACGTCGGTCTGGTGACGCGTTGAATGCGAGAAAAGCCAGCGGTCGACAATGACGCTATCATTGCGGGTGCGCATTGTGTGTCCCTGCCATTCTTCGAGTTTACGTCTACTGATTTTGCAACGCGGCTGCATGCGATACGTATCGCTTTTGGGTGTACAATTACGCGAGACCAGGCGGTGTCTTGCGCGCTGCCACTTGGGTGTCAATAGCCAACGGTGTCAAACGTGACGACCCCGTTGTTACCGGCGCATTTTTATCGCTATCGCTGGTTGCCCGGAACAAACACATTTTTCAATGCTCCGTATGTTTGACGCGACTAACTGTTAGTGGACAGGTTTTTGACACCTGACAGGAAAAGACAAAGATTAACGCGGCGCGCGAGACAAGGAACGAGAAAGCACACGCCAGAGATTGTTGATTCAATTTTGCTGAACAGAGAGTTTTAATGAAAAATGTTCTCGCTTTTGTGAGGAGATGCAATTGTTTAAACCGGATCTTGCGAGTTTGAAGAAAAGGAATCCACTCAATGTTTGGATAAGATTGCTCGGTTTTTCCTTTACGGAAATCCAGTTATGACAACAAAAGTACACTTAGGCAAATCAGCCATTCCTCTTGTCTCGTGGATAAGATTTGACGTGAAGGATGAAAAAAGCGACAGATAAAACTCGATGAGAAATCATTTCAAATATCTTTTCTTTCTTTGATTTAGTTTTTGATGTTTCTTTTTGTTTTCAATTTCTATATAATTTGTGTCTAACGCAAATAGTTTTTTCACCGAGAAAGTTTTTATTTTCTTAGTGGTGATGTAAACTGAAAAAAATGATACCTTCTATCAAGTATACTTAACTTGAATTAAGTAGAAAAAATTCTTACATATATATTTCAGAATATATATACTTGATTGAAGTTAAATTCAATTAATTCAATTCAAAATAAGTAAAAAAAAAAAAGTAAAATATACTTCATTCAAGTAAATTTTTTGAAGTATATTATGTACTTGATATCAGTGAGTTCTTTTTTTTAGTGTATGTGGTCAATGTCAAGACGAATTTCATAATCTAGTCACGTTTTTTTTTGTCGCTCAAAAACGGAACGGAATGAAAAAGCTTAAGGATATCTGTGACGAAGGGCGGCGAGAGTACCAACTGGTTTATCCTGGGGACACATTTGGCGCGGAACGCAGGGGTAATCGGATCGTCAATAGCCGTTCAAATGATCGCCCGCTTTTTGTTTCCAAGCGCTTTCAATTGGGTATTAATTTGTACCGCGCCGAGATTCCCTCTTTTGGCCGGAGACGAACTGGTTCACTTGTCTCGCTGCCGGCTATTCCTCGACCAACATGCACAGTTCGGAATAAGTGAAGGTCACCAAACACAAAGCTTTGAAACCTCAAACCTGCGAAATTTCAAGACAAAATTCAATACTCACTTTGTTCTTCAAAAATCGAAAATCGATTCCTGTTCTATATAGTGTCTTAGATCAAGACACCTTATCTTGATATGATAAATTTAAGACAAAATTTTTGAGATAAGTAAAAATGTACGTTTTACAGTTGAAAACGGCGATTTGAAATAGAAATAGCTTTGGTGGAATAAAAACGCGTAAAAGGGGAAATAATGTTTTTAATTTTTCTAAATAGGGGGTTTGAAATGATAGGATTTGTATTGCGATGGAAACGGTATTTTGAAAAGTAGCGAAATTATGCTCCTCCGCGTCTGAAATCCGCATGATAATCCTGAATGAAATATGATCCCCTCGATTTGGCTTTTAGAGCTTTTTATATAGATGTAAATGGTAATCCCTTAACCCGATCGACCGCAGCTCGCGAAAAATCAACATTTAATATCATAAACCGTGAACCGTTAATGAACTGTAATCATTTTCAATCGACTCGATTTAGACGCGATTGACGGATTTTTCAATAATGAAAACAAATTTAACAGCCATTTTGTCGCCAATTAAAATTAGAAAAAAAACTAAAACTACTAAAAATTACAAAATTAAAAAATAAAAACTAAACATTAAAAAGTAATGCCAAAATAAATTAAAATGTGACAATTTTAAAGGACAAAACAAATTTGTTATTTTTTTCATATATCGTCTCCAGATCTGACTGGATGCCCATTTTTGGTCGCCTCCACATCACGACCGAATTTCGCAATCTTACTTGCACATGCAGTGCCGAAAGAACAAAAAGAGAAATGTGCGACGAAAAAAAAATCATCTTTACCGAACAACAATTTTTCTTGTTTCTTGTATCTCACGGCCTATTTTTTCGCCTCTCATTTTAAATCGACAAAAATTGCAATGAAAAAAAAAAAGAAAAAAGAAAAAGGGTTCGAAAAAAAAAATTGTTGAATGGCAAAAAATTTCGTGCAAGTTCAGGTTGCGTGGCCGGACAAAAAGCGAGCCTGAACAACAGGATAGAGTAATTTTCAACCGATCGCGTTTTTATTACAAAGGCATCGATTGAAAAGAGGGAGTTTGAAAAAAAAAAAAACCGGGGGGTCCCAAATGAATCAGGACGCGTTTCGCTTGCGTACGCGCTTCTTCCTATATTTAATTTCATGCAAACATCCCTCGTAATTAAACGAGCAATTTGGAATTCATAATTCGATGCTACTTTCCGTCATAACAATTGGGTGCAAAAAGTGTATGCAATTTTGTGTTGTTACATTTGTGCAATTAGAGTAACGATGATTGTTATTCGAAACGGGCATCACATTTCTCCGTTCGAATACAAGTCGTAACTTGAATATACTCTTTGAAGAGGGAATATTAGGTAACGGAAATGTTCAATTATTTGCCGATCATTTTTATATGATACTGCAAAAACCAAACGGGTTGATCATTTACAAATCATTGCAATAGTATAAAAAAACAAACATGACAACGAAATACAAACAAGAGAATACAAAAAAAAAGAAATACAAACAAATAAATTATTATTGTTATTCTAAAAAATCTAAACTTCAAAAAGTAAACGATGAAAAATTTTGAAAAATAAACCAAAAAAAATAGTGTTTATAAAGTCCAATTTCAGAATTTGATTAAATTATGTAAAGTTTTTGATTCAACGAACAAAAATTGTTCTGGTTTCGTTAAATCAATTTAAACTAATTAAAAATCAGAAACGAGAATTAATTAATCTGAAAAGTGCTCTCCTCGAAAGGAGAAAAGTTATCCGAATGTTTGCAAAATTAACTTTTTCATTGGTAAAGTACACACGTCTAAGTCAAAAAATAAATAGCATCTGAGCTGGCAGACGTGGATGAAAAAAAAGCTGGGCTCTTAATGAGGCTTCTATATACCGATGCAATTAAGGGTTGGTGTGCATTTTGTCGGTGAAAACGGCGTCGAATCTTGATGCATTTTAATTTACCGTTAGGTGTGCCGTGGTTACCTGGACACACGATAAAGATAAACCCGCCGAGCGTTGCGACACTTTTTTTGTGCAAACTTTTCATTACGCACAAACCGCGCGAAACCCATCAGCGCAAAAGGTATATATATAAAACTGGATCGTTATTTTTAAAGCATTATTTTCATCCAACAAAATACGTATCAAAAACACCTATGGCCACAAAAAATTTTCTGTTCTCTTTTTACAACTTTTATCACTTTTAAAACTCTTTTTTTTTCAATCCAACATTTTATTTCACAGTTCTATTTCTTTTTTTCAATTCTTCGGTTTTGAAATGAAATATGAGTAAACAAATGGAAACCCGAAGAGAGATTGTGCGCATTTGTAAGGGTATCGGAAATTCGACATTTTCAACGCCTGAAAACAAATGAATACTTTAAAAGTACTCGTTTCAGGGTGGAGGTGGAAAGAAAAATGAACGAGACATGTCTGGGTCTGGGGATACAACAAAAAATGGCACGAATAATGGGTCGCGTGGAAACGTTCAGCAAAGTCGCGAATTCTAAATGGCTAAAATAAACATAGGCAGTGTAGCGGCGCTAACGAGCGCAATCATATTTCCGGCTGGGATTTATTTTCATCGCTGAAATTTTCGGGCTGACTTGATTATGAGCGCCCACGCTCAGCACCGCGACGGAGGACATACCCACGCACTCGATTCCGATCACGTTCGACGTTTAATATACTTTTTTCCTGCTTTAAATTCGAGGGCCGTCAAGTGCTAGACGGAGAAAGTATTTCGTGATGTCAATGCGCAACATTATGTCACACTATCCGCTCCGCTTTTTTCGCCGACTTATTGATCCGAATCCAAATGCTTTTTTACGTCACATTTGCATGAGAAAAACAAACAAACGAAATTACAATTGGGAATCAAAAAACGACAGTCAACTTTGTTTAGTTTTTGGTTTACAAATTTTAAGGTGGAGAAATAGTAAGAACTTTTTGTTATTTTTAATTATAATTATAAATCTATACTAAAAGAAGTTAGAAAGTGTCGAGTATATTATACTTGAATTTAATAGAAAATACTACATTTTTACACTAGTTTAGAATAAAAAATCTCGAATTTGAA
>JAAMPD010003109.1:0-11342 GCA_025266255.1 Trissolcus basalis
AATATATTATTTATCATAATAACTTTAATAATAAACAGTTTGTTAAACTTTTAGTTATAATTACGTTTATTTGCTCACATGCTACTTGATAGATTTTTTCTATAAAAAAAAACAACTTTTTTAGTTTTTTGAATTTCTTAGTTTTTCTATATAAAACCTGTTTTGTCGGTTAACCCCTAGTACGAAAGATCATATCTGTGGCTGTAAGAAATAACCAGTTAAGTGGTATAGGATTTACATATACACTCAACTGGTTTTTCCTCACAGCCACAGATAAATTGTCCATATATTATCGATATATTATCAATATATTGTCAATATACTTCCATATATTGACAACATATTGATCATTTGATTTAAATATTTTTCATACATCACCATGTATACTAGCAATTTTTAGAAACAATCAATATATTGTTTATGTATGGTCAATCTATTTTCATATATTGTCAATATATTGATACTATATGGTCAATATATGACTAGGGACAATGATAACAACGAGAGGAAGCGGGCCAAGCGTACTGTCAAACGTCCGACAAGCGTGCTGTCGGAACGTCACGCTAGTACATTTTTATAAAACAATAGATCAAACAAAAAGCGAATAATAGTAGATTAGATAAAAACAAGTTTTTGTGTTAACAAATAACTAATAAATATTCTAAGATTAAAAGTAATCAAGTAACGTGAAAACGTTTAAGGAAAAAAATTAATCATGAAAACTCAAAAAATTTACTTTTCTTAGTTCAAATCTTACTTTATTTTTTAACTTAACAATAAATAATCAGATCATTTCCATTTTTTGTATTTAGGTTCAAGTTATTTAAATCATTATTGAAAATGATATTGAAAATCCATTGATAAAACAGAAAAATTTACTTTATTTATTAATTATTAGCTATTAGAAAGTGAATTGTCTATCTGTTGGTGTTTATCATAATGTGATAGGTAGCTTACACTCATAATGAATTAACAGAGAATCAAAAACAGAAACTCTTGAGAAACAAAAGGTACGCGTTTTTTGTCATCTCCTGAGTTGAGTCGAACAAAGAAATCATCGTACCTTCAGAATGGCAAAATGTATTTTACACTCATATAAGTGCAGAATATTGAAGGCTACAAAGTGCGTTCAAGTTATTTTCTTTCTTCAACGCCAACAAGTTTATCGTTCATAGTAACTCGTATTTCGGTTAACACGCACAATTCAGTACAATTTATAAGCACCCTACGGATCTGAAAGTGCGAAGAAAAAGTTTAAGAATGAGCCAGCTCGGAAGCGCTCACGATGCATCACAGACCAAAAGCCGACCAACAAATCGTTAGGAATATTTAACAACACCGACCTTACAGCACAACTTTTTTCTCTCTGAACGCATTATTTAAATCATTTTGCCTAATACCAATTATTTATTTGTACACGCAATTTTGTACTCTTTTTTTAGCAGCTCGTTTTTCCAGCCACAATTTACATCTTATGTGTCTCGGTTATACTCGATTATATAGATAGAGTATACACTTCCATACAGCTGTAGGTATATTTTGCAAGATATTTCTAGTAAATACTTTACTCTAGTAAATACGATATTTTGGCTGTGCGATAATGTTTCTATTTATGTAAAGTCTAACTAATTGTTGCTTACAAAGATTTACACTACAAAGATGACCCTACAAATTGTTCCTTCTCAAAAATATTTCAATAATAAGCTGCTTTTATTCAAATACAACGCAAATTGTATTACATATTCTTATCGTTTTTTGGTATACTTTTAAGCAACTTTAATTATATATCGCATTTGCTCCTTGCAAGTTCAGTTTTGACATCATTTCTCAGAAGATCGCGTGATGTATGCCCCTTTTTTTCTTCAATAAAAGAATGGACAAATTAGATGGAATAAGAATGGAATTTTCGTTCGACCCAAACTTTCATATTACTTCATGCGTAAATTTGCAGGTGTAAAAAAAGAAAAAATCTGTTTCTTTTTGTACATGAAAAAACATGATGATATAATCATGTTGCAGGAAAGGAATTGATTGTTTTCATTGCATTTAGCGTTTTCCATTCTTAATCTGAGGATTGATGTTATTTTGGGTTACTCGAGTTAAAAGTGGCGTTCGGTGAGTTTGCAATTTGTTTTCACAGACTTGTCCTCTGCGGCTACAGCAAATAAACTCAATACCATCTCTCAGACACGCGCAATCTTTATCTTGATGCATATTGCTAAATTATGACTGCTTGATTGTAGGTTTGCTTGAGGTTTTCCACATATTGCCTGATAAACAAACCCTCACTTGTCCATTTATAATTAATTACTAAAGAGCAAAATTATTGACAAGATAATATAACGAGAGAAAAAAAATCGTTATGTATTCTGCATTGAAAAATGTTCACTGCATTTACTGTGAATATAATAATAAAATAATAATAAAATTTGCGTTAAAAATGGCATGAAATATGCCCGAAATAATTTAAACTTATTATTTCGTCTCACATGCAGACTAATGATGGCTTGCAATAAAATAACAATGCAAATTTTCTACTATAGAAGTTTCATTTGTATAGTCATTTATAACATGTATATACAATGGTTATATAAGAGCTTCGAAAAAATATATATCATATATCAAAGTTTCCAGCATTATATTAAATAATTCTTAAGTATATCCAAATTGAAAAGTCGTACAAGTTGTTATTTCGCTTTTATAAAATGATAAGTACAAGACTCAAACGTCAAACGTAAAATGAAACCAAGTTAATTCAATTCGACCTTATTTGTGAATGAAACATTGGCTGAACTTGTTCAACATGTTCAAGTATACATAAATCTTGAAGTAAAATACAAAATACCTACATTCAGTGTATCAAGAAACTTATCTTATTTTCGATATCTCACAAGATATCATCTTTTACTTGAGTATGGGAAATTCCACGTCAAATCGAACAAGATAATTTCGAATAATTTTTATATTGATATTAAAAATTTTTTTTTTTTTTTTGTTAGTTCACATCTTGAAACTACCAGAAATAACGTTGTTTTAACGGAATTACATTGTGAAAATTTTTTAAGCTACGTTTTAACATATCTTAATTTTACAATCGATTGCAACGTAATAGAAATACATCAGACATTCGCGAAATCATTATTGTAACCTTCAGAATATTGTTAATAAAATTCCCTGAATCAACTATGAAAAATAAGTAAGTTTTATAGGAAAAAGTTCCTTTTTTCAAATTTTCCCATATAAAAGTTTTGGAGAAAAAAAAATTAAAAAAAAAGAGAAAACATTTTTTTTAATTTTGACCCATGTATGGGTCAAAGGATTAAGTAAACAACGTAAAAACTAGACGAGAATAAAAAAAATTTTAATCGCGATAGCTTTTGTGAATCAAAAAACAAAACCGTTGATTTTTTATATGTTAAAGTATCATTCTTCCCCTACATGTTGACACTAATAAAGTCAAAATCGGTGAGGGGGTTTTTAAGACATCGATATTTTTAAGTTTTTGTTTGAATTTTGACTCAATAGCTGGTGAAATCATATATTTTCATAATTAAACTTCAGAAACGTGTCAGACTATTAGAGGACATTCCCCTGAAGTGGAAAATATTTTTTCCCTAATGAAAAACCTTACCTTAACCTTACTTTTTGAAAAATTCTGGTTCGTTTTTATAAAAAAAAAAAAATAATAAAAAAAAAAAACAAAAGAGCCACAGATCGAAGTTATCATCTAAAAAATCAACGTTCTAAGTTTTGGAGGAGATTACATATTGAAGCTACGTTTTGAGATTTAGAGGAGTTTACCAATATTTCCTAAAATACAGCAATTTTTAAAATTTTTTTGAAAAAAATTGTGTTTATTGATATAATTCGTGAAACAACGTTATTTCTGGTAGTTTCAGGATGTGAACTAACGAAAAATAATTTTTCTATCGGTATTAAAATTAGTCAAAATTTTCTTGTCCGATTTGATATGGAATTACCCGTATATATTTTTGTGTACAGTTTCGTATGAATGATTTGTTTTATTTTTGATGAAAGTGATGTTTTTTTCAAAGCATCATTTTTTAAAGTACCATATGAATTTGGACTTATTAACTAGTCTGAGTTTATACAATTTCTGTTTAAAACTAGCGTATTTTCAATAAGATTATTTCAAATTATTTTGATTTCAATCAAACAACAATATTTGTGTTACTTTGATTTTCTTTGAGATAATTGGCATTCAGAGTACACAAGTTATTTGGAAAACTCAAGAAACACAATTTTCATAATAATTATTATTGCCTTCGTTGTTTAGAAAATTTAATTGAAATATTTTCGACTAATTTGTATTCACAAAATTGCATCGTGCGAATATAAGTTTTTCATTTAACTTTGTTTGCATCAACATGAATACAGTTTGTCTTATATATATTCGCGGGTATTATCATTTACAAATCATTTAGAACCTAGCTAGGATGTACAAAATATACAATAGTATTGCAAATAAAATTAATACGAAGTACAACATTTTTATATACTCATATTTTGAGTCATTAGAAAATTGCTTCCCTTATACTTAAGAATGATTACATACATTATAAATTTATACGTTCAATAAATATCGAAAAGCCTTTACAATTATTAGCTGAAGTATTGATGTATATTAGATTTTCAATCTTACTATTCAAGTTTTTTTGTCTCGGAAATTATAAAGTTTACTCGGCAATATAAGATGCTTAATGTTAAAATGTTCAATAATTATGAAATTAATGGTCGCAGAATTAATTAAATGTACATCAGATGATAGACTTTATAATAAAATTAACATTTGTTCAAAGATGATTTGTTCGATGATGATCAAATCATCGAAAACATTAATATACAAAATTTTAACGGGGTAGACTCGACGCATGAAAGATTACAACACTCAGAAGTATAATTTTATATACATAGTTAGTAAAAGTAGTACGAGTATATTCGTGTAATCTACACATACTATACGACTACATGAAGTCAGTACAAAACGATAATTATTGTTCCTTAAAAATGTCTACTACGTTGATAAAAATTCTTTGTAGGCCAATTACATAACAATTATTTTTTTTTATAATCGTGACAGGATCTTTCTCATTTCATTACTTTCAATTTACATCATTTCGTTAGGGAATTATTGATTAATTTTCTAATCAGCACAAAATATTAAAAAATATTATGCTTATGTTCGCCTACATAACATTTCTATAATATTTATACAATATATATTAAAAACCTTAATAAATATATTAGAAAGATTATTTAGGCTGCCATTAGATGTAAAATTTTATAATGTTAAATAATATTCATAATATCCGTTTAATATCTGTCGATATTATTTCGTACTTATATGACTAATTTTGTTTGATATGAGCAATGGCAGTTTTGTTGACTCTATTAAAATGAAGGAATATTCAAATCAATTATTTTCACATAGAAAATATGACCTTCAATTCTAAGCTGAACGAAAAAATATGAAAAATATTTCACATCAGCAGTAAGTGAGCACAATGTTGTTTTTCAAAGTTGAAATTGAGAAATTTAAAAGGTTAAATGTGTGTATCATTTAGCCTTGTATTTCACATATACATACAATTATAATAAGTCTTGTTATAATAAAAAATATCAAATCACTCGTTGAGGGTCACAGAGGTTGATCAATTTTTTTGTTTTGTTTGTTTGTGGTTTTTTTCTCTTCTTCTTCTTGTCAAGTTCGAGCTTTATAGTATGATGATGAATTTAACGTTGAGACGAAAATTGTTAGTGTAAATCAGTGAAACCATCACAAATTGGTTTGCCTGAAAACTTCTGCTTCTGAAACAAATGACGTTTCCATAACATAACACGAAAAATCGCATCAAAACGTACACGTTTTTTGAGTCAAAGTTGAACTAGTGGTTAATTTACTCTTGTTTCAGTCACGTTTATTATGGAATTTAGAAAGTTTGAAATCATATGCGCAAATATTTATTATTTTTTTATGATTATTGGACAAGTTCAGCTGAAGCGGAAAAAAATGTTGCTTCAGTTACTTGAAATTGAAAAACAAATTCCACAGCTACACTCACCCTTTCTTCAACAGCGATTTTTCTGCTTTTCCATACAAACTCACAAACAGCTATTACACACGCTACTCCCATTCCGCCCACTAATACGACGAATACACCACCTACGTTAGCTAAACCCAATTCATTAGCTGTTGAACTACTTTTGGATGATTCGTCCTAGAAACATACATATTTGTTTGTTTAAATTTGTCTGCTTCAATTTTAATTGAATTGATTTGTGATGTCTCAACTGCAGGTATAATTTTTGTTTTGTTTAATTACCCTGCAAGATCCACCACCATGTCGTTCTTTCCACCATCGAGTTTTCAATATATGTAATTTGCCTTCTTCTTGCAATTTGAGGATTGCACCGTTTATAGCAGTTCTGTAAGGTGAATCTAAAGGAAAGAAAAAAAAAAAGAAAAAATAAATTATTCTAAAAGTGACTTGAAAATTGATAAAATAAATCAAATAAATTGGCTTACTTTGTGGCATAGCGATACCATATCCCTTAGAGTCGAGCAAACCTCCGACTTGAGTTAATTCACAATTCCTTTCAATGACGTATTCAATGGACGTGGACTCCATAAGAAAAGCATAAGTTCCCTTTGCTTTGATTACTCGATCTACACCTTCGATGTTGCTTTCAGTGAAGACGGATATCGGTTGCGATTCCATAAACGACCACATTCTTTGATACGTAGAAAAGTTTGAATCCTGTATGAAGGGAATAAATTACATTGGCTGTTACAAATTTAGCCGCGACCTTGAATAATAACAATAATACAAAGGATTTTGTTAGTCAAAATGGTTTGTACATAAGCAAGAAGGAGAAAGAAAAAATTCGAGTGTGTGATTCGGCACAGCTAAAGTGTAAAACAATGCAAAACATTTCAAGAATCTCCTTTATCAAAGGGGCATTGTAATATCTACAATTTGTAAACAGCGTGGGCAATAAATCGCACTTACCCTAAAGAATGCAGCGGTGCTGCCGCCTTTCAATGCTCCGTATTTAATTTTAGTCTGTTTTGCAAGATCCTCGGCACTTTCAATAGGCGAATCCATTCGCTCGACAGTTAAAAAAGCTGCCAGGTTAGCCGTATACGATGATATCATAATGAGAGTGAAAAACCACCACATTCCTGCTACCATCCGAGTCGACACGGCTCTAGGATAAAAAAGAAACGAAACCCACACGGGAATTATTTGAAACTTTGGTTTGGCCGTATCCATAAATGAAAAATATTTTTCATCAGTTTTATAGTTACAACAAGCATATATACGGTCAAACAGTTTGTTTGTTTTTGTTCAATTTGAATCTATAGTGTGGATGGAACGTAAAATTATTGTTGCTAAACTAACGCTATAGAATAATTGGAATTGATATATGTATATACAATGTACTGCAGCAAGCCTACGATATAGCATCCATCGCATGAGTATAACATTGAAAATGCTTGCGGAGAAGAATCAATTCTACAATATAGTAATGAGTTCTAAAACTTATCGCACTGAAATTATTTTGTCAACTGAATGGAGAAAAATGATGTTGGTAGAGCCCTTAGATAAAAAGCCGAATAATTGAATGTCAATATTAGTGAATCCATCAGTCTCTGCGTAATATACAATTTAAATAAAAACACAACATTCTTTGGCATATTCACAATTGTAATCAAATCAATTGAATGATGTCTGCCAGCGGCATAGAAATATACAAGTAATTAATTATTATAAGTCCCGGAAGGGTGAAATAGTGTGTGATTGGCTTGTGTATGTGGACTTACTTTGGCGCTATATCAGAGCCTTGCTGCATGAGCGAGCCTATGGTGAACCAGAGCGAGTTCATCAGAGTGAATTCGTTCGTAAGCATCCCAGACTGACCATTGCATGGATGGGGATTCTCCCACTCGTAAGGGCTGAACCTGCAGACATGTGAACGGAAGAAGGGAAAGGATTAGACATCTCAGAGTCGTAACGCGCAACTTTCTTCACGTCATGCTGGACCACCTGGACCACCGTTTTCTTCACCCTGTTTTCTTATTCTTATTATTATTATTATTATTATTATTGTTATGTGTAACCCAAAGGCCTCAACTAGACAAAATAAACAGACAGACAACAGAATATTATGTCGTATGACGTATCCCACCTCAAAGCCCTCAACATTTATTCATTTAGTTGGCGTCTTTTCGTTACGACTCTGAGGTTTAGGAGTGTCTTCTGACCATCAACGTGCTTATTGTTCGTTCGATCTTCTTTTATTATTAAAAAAAAACAATTTCATTGGTATTATCGTATTGTCTATACTAATTATCATCATGTTGTATAAATGAAATGAAGAATACAATTGATCATCGATCGTAAAGAACGCTGAGAGTCAAATTACTTGAAGGACAAAATAAAATAAACCACGCTGACTTTGAATGGAAAAGAAAAATGAATGGAAGTGGAAAATATACCAAATCGACATGCATGAAAATGATAAATTTACGGGAATTCAAACGTGAACATTGTTAAAAACTAAAGCGCGTGCTATACCGTTTGAGAAAACGGCTTACTTGGGCAAAATGTTAGAGCCCTGACGCATAAGAGAGCCAATGGTGAACCACAAGCAGTTGAGCAGTTTGAAGCGGTTTACCAGGTGGTCCGGATTTTTGTCACAAGGATGAGGATTGCACCACTCGTACGGAGTAAATCTAAACCGATTAACTCACCGGAATGAATAATTAAATAGCATTATTTCGTCGCCCCAGTAGAAAAAGGGCCCATTTCAAAAAATGTCCCTAGTAAAAATGATAATTCATTGTCTATGTATTGTCAATATATTATTTCTGAAATAATATATTGTTAATCTATTGTGAATATATGAACAATACATTATCGTTTTTACTAGAGGTCCATTTAAAATACATGGGACACTTTTGAGTTAGGCCGTTTTTTTCTGGGGGGCAACGATTTATTCTATTAGTAGATGAACATTCTCGTGATTTTGCATATTTTGAATTCAATTGTTTGATATTAAAGTTGTATTAGAATACAATAGAAATACAAATAAATGATAAATGAATATGTAGTATGCTGATACTCGCCTGGCCAGAATGAAAAGAAGGATGGAAACGCCAAGGTAAGCAGTGGCCATGTAAATCCACACATCAAGACTAAGAGGGCTTAGAAATGAGAATAGATTTGGTGGCTGTTTGATAGGTTTGCGAAATAAAATGCTTATTCCTGTAACAATCGTTGGATGCAAAAATATCGTATTGAATCTTTATTAAAAATTGAAAGAGTTGCGTTTAATTACCCAAGTTCATAAAAGGCATCGTGAAATCTACAGCCTGTTCTCTGTCATAGGTGATTGTCAAGTCTGCGATTGCTAAATCGGCTCGTTGCTCCAATAATTCTTTTATCATGCCGTCCCATTCTTTCGTTTTCCTGTCGAGAGAACCATATTTGCCATCTGTCACTAAGTTAAAGGAGTAGTTGAAACCAAGAATACGAGATATTTCGTGTATCAGGTCCACATTGTAACCTTCGTATCGAGCGTTTCCTATGAGTTTTTCGCTCGATTCTCTCAACATGCAATATGGTGCACTCTGCAAAGCGATGCAATTCAGTTACAGTACACAAATCTAATGAAACAGAGTACCACAGAGTGCCATTGAATTGAAAATAATCAAACAAGAAATAATATGATTATGATACTACTGTAAATATGACGAAATAAATATCATGGTTTACTACTCTCACTATACTCACCAAAATTGTTGTCACTCGCAAAGTTTTATTTTGTAAACTTTCAACAATTGTTTCTAATACATCTCTGTCGCTTCTAGTAAAATTAATTCCTCTTATGCTATTCCAAGTTCCTATGTTGATAAGACCTTCTTTGGTGTTAAGTTCGATTATGCCAAGATCAAAATCAGTTCGGAATCCTTGATGATCAAATTTGATCAAACCACTAAGTCCAGCCATCTCAACCTATAGAAAAATTAATATTTTTGCATCAAACGTGCTTTAAACCTAAAAATAACCAACATTCATTGAATATATTATTTAACCATGTCAAAGTGTACGTACAACTTTCATGTAATTGATCAAAGAATCTCCGTGTGGCCATGTGTCAGAAGAATCACAGGATAAAGATTTGATTTCAATTTGTTGAGATGCATCGAGTACGTGTAACGCTTTGGCAAATAAATGTACTGCATCGTACATCAATGCAGTTTCAGTCTAGAATAATAAAATACAAACACTTATAAGATATATGTTAGCAAACTTACACAGTACACAGTTGTATATGAAATACAATCACAAATAGTAGAACAAGAGCTTAGGTTCATAAACACACCCACCTTTATAAAAGTTAAATTATCCTGATTTTAAGGATAAGACATGTACATAAAAACAAACGTTAATAGTTAATATAAATATAAAACATTTTTTAAGCTTGATTAAACATTACTTTTGAGGTTGATTGAATTGATTTATTGAATTTTCTTTATTTATGCAATAAAAAAAGTTTTTTATTTAGTTTGTTTATTTGGTTTTTCAAAATGATATGAAAACAGCTTCGCAAACCTTATTGTTATATTGTCCTAGATCCAGTTTTCTTTGATATCGTTGTTCTCCATAAATCCAATCTTGTACAATGTTTTGAGTTACATTTGGATCGACTAAACGAAATGCTGTAATGTTAGTTCCACCGTGTCTAAACTCATCCAAATTAACTGTATGAAGATCCTGCAGAATAGAACATTTTTTGGTAAGGTTGATCAAATACAAGTTGATTTGAAACTTACCAACGATGTTATGAGATAACTGTGATAATCCGTCATCATTCCTATTTGTTGCGCTTGCTTAAGTACATCATAAATTTTTTCAGTTGTGCAATCCAAAACAATATGCGACTCGGCCGAGTTTTTGATTTGCTTCAAAAGTGGTCTACAATTTAGAAGCCCATTCACAGGCATTAATAAAATATAAAACAATTCATGCTAAATAAACACATTAAGGTAGCTGGACCAGTCGTCGAACATGTACCTGTGTTCGAACGCCTTTGATTGAAACATAAATTTTATACACAAATTATATAAAAAAATAAGTAACGAAAATGGAATAATATCAAGTAAAGTTCCACAAATTAGACAAAAAAAAAACTAGAAAAAAATTAAAACTAACGGTCTAGTAAAAAAAAATTTTTTTTTTTTAATTTTTTAAGTACTCATATTAACTTACATAATTTACTAAGATTAATCTAATAGTATTTACGTCAAGACAATT
>JAAMPD010003110.1:0-11367 GCA_025266255.1 Trissolcus basalis
AATTATTTTTACACATTAACACAACTTTGAAACCTCGAGTAAAAACTTTGATAACCTAAGTTTTTGTAGCAGGTAAAAACAAACGTTAATAGAAATACAACAAAATTTTATTTCCACCTGCAACTTTACCAAATTATTCTCAAAGGATCAAAAATTAAGAATCTTTATATTTTTTTATGATCATTTATAATTTTGTTATCGATATATACTTGTGTTACATAGACCCGAATGTCACAGTGACCCGACCTGCCCCTATAGATGTTGTGACTTTCGTCATCATATCACATTATATCATATCATTATCATATTACATCAATACTTATGTTTTTATTAATGTTACTAAATTGATAACTATTAAAAAATACAAAATATTTCATTTGGAACCAAGATGATATATAGATATTTTCAATATTATAAGTGACTGTAATAGTTGTAATTAATGGTAATTGATTGATTGCTGAGTTTAAGATGAGCATTCGAATCGACTTGTTCTGTCTTGTCCAAACACTCCTTTGCATCGTCAAACATATCATGGTACCAAAAACCCCATAGCCAGTTTACAAAAAAGGGTCAAGTGTCCAGAATGGAGATCCTTATTAACTGTTCCATACTTGGCCAAGTGACTTTTCTCAAAACGTTTGATCTATATCTACTCGGACAATGTGAAGATCTTCTGGTGTCCATATCGTAAAAAGGCAATACTTCTTTTCAGATATATTAAGTTGACCTTGAACTTGGTAATAGTATTGGTCTTTCGAATTCATTTTACTCATATCATTCTTTATAAAATTTTTTCTGATAATACTGACAGTTTTAATAGCTTTTGCAACTGTCATATGTTCAGCTGACTTATGACACTTTAATTCTATCAAGCCATCGTCCTCCAATAAACCATCTGGCGATGCTCCCAAGAAGGGATGATCACGATCAATAAATAAGCCGCGTGGTAAAACTTCTTTATTGATCTTTGCCATTAGAGCCAACTTGGCTGTCTTTTCATTTCTCTTTCCGTATCTCATAGCTTCAGTTTTTATTTAACTTGGATATAAAAGTTTTCTAACAAGTTTATCGCACGGAGTCCATGGTTGTCTACGGCAAACTTCATAATTGCTTTGCTCTCTAGTAGACCTTTCAATTTCTTCCCAATTATCTGCCTCTTTCTGAAACCGTTCGAAGTGATGGTCTTCCAAATTCTGGTATCGTGCTGCATTCATGTTAGGCTCCTGACAATTCGGTCCATAAAATCCATCACCTCTCTCCGCTTGTCTCACAGTTGATTGACCGTGAACCGCCCTGTAAACTTGGGTTCGTAGAACACCTTCTTCTCTACGTCTTTCGAAGTTTTCGATCAACAGGGGTGCATCTTTGTTTCTGGTTTCGTGAACCTTACTTAACAACTGATGAGAATCATTTTGAACAAAGGTTCCCAATACTCTCAAGTTGTTAAAGCATCGTGCGCTATAACAATTTCTTTTCATAGATATAGTTTTACACAACTGGAAGTTAAAAGATTCTACCATATCGCTTGTAACATTCAGTAACAAACTTGAAGCGTGAGAACTGAATTTCCTCATAATGATTTCAATTTTTTCATAGAAATTACGCTGAATAATGTCGGGCATGTGATTTTGTGTTAAAATCCTATCTGACGTGCAGTTTAATTCCCGACCAACAAACTCACTATGATCTTCGAAAATATGTCGCGGTATAACAAGAATATCTGTTGTGGTTAACAAATTGTACAGCCCAACTTCACCCGAACTTTCTCAAAAGCAGCAATTAATTTGTAGTTTTCTGATTAGGGTCTTCTTGAAATAAATTGGTGACAA
Source organism: Trissolcus basalis (assembly GCA_025266255.1). Taxonomy (NCBI): domain Eukaryota; kingdom Metazoa; phylum Arthropoda; class Insecta; order Hymenoptera; family Scelionidae; genus Trissolcus; species Trissolcus basalis. The sequence goes on from JAAMPD010003110.1 coordinate 1,830, forward strand.
AAATGTGACTGATTCTCTCTCTGATAAAAGTAAAGTAAATGAAAAAATTGTGCTCCGAAAAATTTATCCAAGAGTTTTGATTTATATCAAGTCAGAATTGATAATAATTTCGATATCGTTCCTTTTGACAGGACACGAGAGTTTGTTTGCCCAAAAGGTATGTCGTCGAATTTGTATTTCTTTCCTATATTTTTGCCCCCAAAATCCTCACCGGTTAACCTCATATTCGTAAACCTTTTATATCATATCAAATTGTAATACTTGAAAATTATTAAGTCTGTAAACTCCAATTCCATGTTTATTTGAAAAAATAGCTCCTAATTGATGTCTGAATTTGGACAGGTACCTTTTGGCATTAGTCTTTACTTTGTTGATCACAATAAATAAACTGCCACTGCTTATCACAATGATAGACCCGACACTCAACTTTTTCCATGATTCGAAAGCACAAAATACCCAACAATATCTTTTTGCAATTCAGAAGCTTTCGTTTCTTCAGGTACATCAGACATATTCCTTCTCGCAGCTCTATCAAAAATTTCATTCCGAATATTCCGAATATTTTTTAAAATAATTTTTCGGGTTTCGACATACCCAGTTTGTCGGTTTTCACGTATCTGTGTCAATTCCGCAAGTTTTGTTCAATGTTTACAAATGTTTCTGTACAAGTGGTTGCTACTCTGTATTTTTTGAACGATGATTCCAAACTCTTAATAGGGTCTACTGTTTAAGATAGCGTTATAAACATTGCTGTCGTTGTCAGCTATGACCGTCTTAGAAATGAGACCATGCATCTCAATATTTGTTCTGAAACCTTCAGCAATCGCATCGCTTTCCATACTAGAAGAACTGGCATTGCAATTGTTTCGGCCGAAACAAATACACACTTTTATTCATTATAATTCTATGAATTTTTAAATTTTTAAATATTCAATACGTAATTTTATCGCACGTTTATCTTAAAAAAAATTGATTCATAACTCAAAAGAAATGAGGAATAAACACATCTGGCAGACAACTGAGTTGTACTTTCGGGATTTTTCTATCTTATTTAATTTGAAGATTTTAATTTTATTTTTTCGGCTGAATTATGACGCACGGCCGATTACACTATTTGTTTAGGAAACTGCGCTCGTTTTTCTTTTGTAATAATAATTTACAACTCTTAACGTTGGAAATTTTTGGGTAAAATTTATGATAGGTTTTGAATAGTTTTCGAGCACTGATTACGTAAGATTGCAGTTTTCTAGAAGTTTTTTTTTTGTGATAAGCACGTGCGCTACACTCGTTACGTTCAAGCGCGCCTAAATAAACAAACGGAGTGTCGTCGGCGTCGCTCGCAGCGGCGGCGACGCCCCCATTACTGAGACTGGAGGGAGAAGAAAATGGGCTTTTCCGGCGCCTCTAATTGGAGGAAATTTGGGACTTTTATCCACGCTCAGCGGTACCAAATTGTGCCCTCCTACGTAATCGCTGTAGTTTTAAGAAATATGTCTGTTTTTAATTTAGTCTGTTTCTGTTCGAGAAAACAACCGGTCGTCTAATTGAGCGAGAAAATTTATACTTGTGTACCGAAATTGTGTTGAAAAGTGTTAATAAACTATTACGAGGAGTTTGACACCGACAGAGGTTTTCCTTCCGGGCTACAGCCCAAACCAGTGTTTTTTTATTTGCACACTTTTTGAGGGATAATTAATGCCCGACGGTAGACTTGAAAAGCCAGTGTTCTAATTCGGCTTCATTATTAATTATTACATCGGCTTCTGAAGAGTTATGAGTATTATTGGTACACTCTTCTGTACTGTTCAAATTTGTACAAATTCGAAAAATACAATTTGCACCATGGATGCTGTGAGCCTTTAACTTTCTCCTATCCCTAGCTTTCAATTACTTCAGGTGGAGTTTCGTATCCATCGTCAGAATTCGATGTGTCGTCCATGGTGAAAACAAGGAGACTGGCACATTATCATTTAATTAAAATGGAGCATGTTGCTTTAACGAGACACGCTACTAACACAATTAGTAGCGTATTACATACTGCCGGATCCCCGATCAAAATGCATATTTCTTTCATTTAAAGTAGAAATTTAGGATGCGGGTTAAAAATAGCACTCTGCGACTGAAAAGTGTGACCGAAAGTACTTTTGTCACGCTACTTTCGTCCGTTTTCAGTTTATGTACGTTCGGTTAGGTTCGGGGGTTCTAAACTAAATTGAATATAAAGCTTAACCAAAACAGAATCTACCAAGAATTAAATTGGAACTCAAACAGAACCAATTTGACCTTTCCAGAACTAAGTCAAAACCGCGGTAAAAAGAGCAATGTAAAAATTTGTTATGTATAAAATTTGGAAATTGTAGAAAAATCATTGAACAATCGAAAAGATAGCAAGTCTTATTAGTCTACAATAATCGTCGAAGTTTTCAAAATTTTCTTGTTATTTTTCAAAAAATTATGAAGGAAATTCGTTTGTCTTTATTGAAAATAATCATAAAATTTTGTTTCGTTTATCTTGAGGTTATTTTTTAATATATACCACAGAACACAAAGATATATATATATAATTTATTTATTTTCTCAATAAATATAAGCAAAAAAAATTCAGATTTAATAATCACTCTTATATTTCATGAATTATCAATCAATTTATTCGTTCATTTGTTTTTTTTCTGATAAGTAATATCGTGTTTCAAACACAAAAATTGTTAACATTCGAAGAAATACACACATTTTTTCTCGCTTCACTTAATGCATACCAATTGGTATGCATTGAATTTAAATGCTAAAATTTTAATTTGAGGTTAGGTTGCAAAATTGTTCTGGACATAACAGTGGACCGAATTATGAAACATAAGACTTTCATATGTTTCTATGCGGAATGACTATATGATTTTTGTACAGTGCCACTGTTACAAGTTAACTAAATTATCTGTCAATAACAATTGTTTTAGTTTCGATACAAACATCAGTGCGCTGTTGACGAAATTTTCAGCGATATGGTCCTGTAATGTAATGTGCAGATTTGCAGCAATTAATTATCGCGCGAAATATGGGAAATACAGGCTTATTAAAATGTAGACAATTTGCAAATATTACACTATTCCTGAATTTTCAATCGCGTATAAATTATAGAAAAATAAAATATATTGGGAAATGATAAATCAAATAATCATATACATATGATATGATAATATGATATACATACAGGGTGTAAAAAAAGTTCCGGGACGGTTAAATATTTCGAGAAATACACGTCAAATGAGAAAAACAAAAGAACACGTATTAAATATTTTTCGAAGACCTATCCAAAGGTTTCTCATTCGACACCCCTCTCCCCGAGGGTAGGGGCGAGGGCGGGGGCGAGGGCAACTTTAAAATCTTGAACAAAAACTTGAATTTTTAACAATTTCAGAATTCGCAACAGAAAACGGAAAGTTCTATTCTAATCTGTATTCTAATCTATATTCTAATCTGTATCAAAAAATGGTTGTTCCCATTTAAAATTTCAAAACCGCCCCCCGTACACCCCCAGGGGTGGGGAGTTGAGTTGGGTAACTTTTTTCACACCCTGTATATCATAAATACTAAGTTTTTGAACATAAATGATATAATAATGTAACAAAATGTTAAAATTTTTGAATGCTAAGTTTCTCACAATATTTTTAGAGTCCTTAATTTTTTAGCAATATTATGAAATGAATTCCAATATTTACCTAGCATGTAATGCCATCATCCGTAAAGACTTTACTTTTTTCCCATAAAGTTAACGTCCCATGTTCTAAAAACAAAATCAATGTTGTCGCAGTGTTATTGCAGCACCGACTTCGATATTGTTTGAATGCAATTCATAATTACTAACCTTTTGGTTTTTATAATTGTTTGTATTTCGAATAGTAGTAAAGTAAATTAATTTCGTAGTCGAAATTAACTTATTCCATAGAATAATCTCCGTTTACAACAACAATATCTAAAAGAATTTTATTCATTGGTCGAACCGAAAACAGAACGATTGAGAACGCGCGGAGCGCCCCTAGTGACTATTGTTCGCATGAATTAGCAGTTCGTAAACAATGGAGTAGTGCCGCAAAGCTAACCAAGTTGGCAATGTTCGTCAGCAGGATGGTACTATTAACCGAGAAATTATTTATATTTAAAGTAAGTAAACCGATACCGTGAGTTTATGTTAATATAAAATAAATGAAAACAAACAAAATATGCATTTGATTTTAGTAAGTAAGACAAACTTAATTTTATCAACTAAAACAAGAAATAAGAGAAGCTTTTCTTTCACTTGATATTAATACGTGCTCTTAAAGTATTTTTTTCATTTTATGTTGTAAATCAAGCCTTTTAATTATAAAATATACATTATAAATAAATGTGATAATATTTGTATCTTAAACATAATAAATCGGATGCATCGCCGATTTTTTTGACACCGGGACCAACATTATTGGTTGCATGGATGATTTTTGTGCCGGTGTCAATTGCATAAACGACGATAGCACTGCCGATGTCAGTGGTTGATGGATGACATATGGCATATTATTAGCTACTGGAATCGGCAATGCCATCGTCGCCACAAAAGTCGGCGATGCATTTCGCCGACGACTATCCGCCTGCCGCTTCGCCGCTCGTCTTTCAATTTTCCGTTCTGCCTAGAAAAAAAGAAAACCAAAACATAATTACACTGATAAAAAGGCTACCTGGAATGAAGAATATTTAACTTTAATGAAGTAGAAAATAATCTTACATACATTTGAGAATATATATACTCCATTGAAGTCAAATTCGTTTGATTCAATCTGAAAAAGTCTAAACAAGTGGAAATATACTTGATTCAAGTGAAATATACTGATTCAAGTAAATTTTTGAAGTATATTATATACTTGATATTAGCGAGTATATTTTTAGGTGTGTGTGGGATTGTTTGTGTGTGTGTGTGTGTGTTTGGGTGGAGGTGTTTGTGTGTGTGGGTGTGTGTGTTTATTAATACATAATCAACTTACTTGACGTTGGTTTAGAACACGTCTCTATTGTCCTCGCAGGACCGGGCGGCCGCGTGGTGGTGGTGGTGGCGGTGGAGATGGTTCTCCAGCTCGACGTCGGTTAGAAGTTCGATCTCTATGACGCGAACGGCTTTTTTCTGGACTTCATAAGGTTGTCTCACGACGACGAGATCAATTTCCAACGTCGAGAGAATGACAGGCGGAGTCGCCAATGTCGGCCCTCTCGCCGCGATGGTCCCGGTTCTTCCGGGGCTGGTTCTTGCGACGCCGGTTGATGCTGCTCCGTCGGTTGTTGCGGCGCTGGTGGTTGCCATGTCGCTGGTGGTTCCCACGGTGCTGGTAGCTGCCATGGCACTGGTGGTTTCCACGGTGCTGATTGCTGCCAAGGCACTGGTGTTTGCCACAGCGTTGGTGGTTGCCAGACGATTTTTTAGAGTGACCTTTCTATATCAAGAGAGAATATTTTGGCCGAAATAAAATCAATTTTTATTGTGACCTGTCATTGGAAAATAAAAACTACATTTTGTTGTGCGTTAAGTTATTTTTCCATTTTTCAACAACAGGTCCCAAAACAAATCATGTTATTTTAGTGAAAATATTCTCTCATTATATACTAACGTCATTCTATAATTTTGCTTTTATCTTACGCTTTGCCTTCAACTGTATGGGGCACCTACCACCTCTGTGTGGGGGCTTATTGCCCAATTTCTGCACCATTCCCATGTTTTCCCAGTATCCCCGAAGAGGGCCATCTCCGTGGATTGGTCAAGTCCACGGGGTGCCCACTTCCTGCCGGTAAGGTCGGCAGTCCCTGCGTCGAGACGCATCGGATCAGCTTCCTATTTTTCCGACTTTCCCAGAGGTGGCCTCTCACAGGGTTGACTTCCACGGGGTACCTTGCTCTAGTCGGTAAGGCCGGCATTCTCTACTCCGGCGGAGTATCGGGTCGGTCATCCCCTCTCCTATCCCTGTTCTGCTCCGCATTTGTCCAAAGACCCCTAGTGGCTCTTTGTGAGGTGGGGGAAACAACCAGGTATTTTTCGGGAAAAAAACCCCACCCCAGAGCAGTCAGGGTAAAGCCGGAACAGTTCCCGCCGGAAAAACCCGGATAAAAATTCGAGCGTCCCCGCCGGGAATCGAACCAGCGACCCCCTAGAACGGCATTGCTTCCGAGGCTAGCACGCTAACCACTGAACCAACACCGCTCGTATTTCTAAAAATTAATTACATCAAAAGTAATTGTTAGTGTTTGGAAAAGACATGATGCTACATGATATTTCACCTTAGCATCTTAAAAAAAAAAACAATTACGCGAATAAAAACAATGAAAAAAACTTTATTTCTTACCTTTGGACCTTGGTACGTTGCTTTTTTTGAACCTGGAACACGATTGCACATTGAATATTTATAATAATTACATAATTACTTGAGATTGTTTTCATAATTTGAAAAGTTACTTACGAGGTAGCCTTCCTAGTATGATGTTCACACAAAAACTAATGAAAAAAGCAAAACACCACGCCGCCCGTGTCAATCAAAACCAACACAGGGCCAAATACTGGCTCCATAGAGCCCCGAGTTTGATGGCAATTTCAAATATTTAATCAAAAATGAAAAAAACTTTAACAATAAAAAAGTATGTTAATAAATAAATCATAATAAATAAACAATCAATTTATGAAATAATGACTTATGGATTACAAAAGGAAGATATTTATTATTGTAATAATTATGATAATAATAGTAATAATAATAAAATTATTATAATGATAATATTTATAATTATCGTGAATTAAATATCACATATTTAATATCGTTATTATCATCATTTCAATTATATTGTTACGTCCGGAGAAGTAACAGAAAAGTTATTATTATAATTAGGAACACATGTGCAGAGAACAAGGTTGGAAAAGAATAAAAGTCAGTGATTCATTTTACAAATTTTATTAACGAAAAAATATTATTATGGTAATTGAACGTCTTTACATTATTAAACTAATCCTAATCTAAATTTACAGTTGGAGTAGGTTTGTTGAGTCGATTGTTGATGTATCTCCGTTTGGAGATCATCCTTTCTTTTTCTACCAGGTTTTTGAGAGAAGCTCTCATGTAGGTAAACAAGTCTTTATTGTAAAAATGGGAGTAGAACTCCTTTAATTCATTTTCTCCTAAACCTAACGGGTTAGGGAATGTTTCTCCGACGTAAGTGTTATTGATTGTGGTATTATGGTAATTCTGATTACGAGTATTTACAGTAGAACTATTGTCGATAACATTTATAGATATATTTAGTTGCTGGTGGATTTCTTGTAATTTTCTAAGTTTTTCCATGTCTAAACTAGCGGAACTTTTAATGTTTTGCGCTAAACCTAACAAATCCTCGCGCTTGGATTTTATTGCTTTAACTTTAATCTTTTTTAATAAATTCTTAATCGTATGTGTGCCTATGATAGGCACGACGGGGAGATCAGTTGTGGAAGTCGAAGGTCATCTTAAAGATTCAGTCAAGCTACTAGGAGGCGAGCCGGGGTGATTGTAATCCCAATCGTCCTCGTCGCTGGGAATGAAGTCTTCGGTGGAGTATTCCTTGTACTCCTTGGCTATACTCCTTGGACTTTTCCGTATTCCACTTTTGAAAGAAGAAAAAAGATATGTGAGAGTTGTTAAAGAAATATTAGCTGAGCTGTCTCACAACCCTTTTATGCACTGCGGATTTTGGATTAAGCACGTGACATACCAAATCTGTATCCTAAGTGCACCTCAAGAGTAATAAGGCAGATTCAACTTGAATATTTTTAGGGTTGTACTGGGATTCGTATTTTGTTCGTACACACCTCAACAAACTAGCACTCGGAGATGCTAGTTCTTATGATTAGTGTTCAAACGCAAACTCACCCTTAACAACTTAAAAGAATACTTAAGAAAAGGTTAAAAAGGATGATTTTATAAGTTATTATTCTTACTTTTTGTTAGGGCAAGGTTGGTTGAAGCTGGGTATACAAATCGGTGGTCCTGCCGCTAATTTCCGCCTGGTGATTGGCACAACGGTACTTGACACGCACGCGTTACTCGTATTCTGCTTTACTTTTCCGGAGAGGAGAGCTTTTGCGCGATATATCTCGCTTGTCCAACAATTTGAGGAGGATCAAGTCGAGAGTTGACTGTTTTTCGCAATTGCCAAACAATTTGAGGATGGTCAATGTGCGCCTTGCTTGTCCAACAATTTGGAGAGGATCAAGTCAAGAATGAGTCTATCGGCTCAGGTCAGCTCGGAAGGAAAGACTGATTTGTCCAGGGAGATGACACTCTATTTATCTAAAGTCGTCACCGTAAGAACAAAGGGCTAGAGAGGATTTGGAGTGGAAAAATTTGGAAATTGTCAGGGACATCTTCCTTTCTAATTTTATGACTTTTCGCGCTTTTTGGAAATATCATTTTCACATGAATCGTTTTATTATTCGACTTTCCAGCGTGGATAATAAAATGTAAATTAATAAGTAAGATATTCAAACTGAAGATGTGTTCTGTTGTGACAGCGGTACTAATTTGACTGTCGATACTTGTACCAATTTGTGACAATTTTTTAATTCCAGTAGTGGAATTTAATGAAACTTCATGTTAATTCGTTTTTTGTCAAGTATATTTGACAACTTACTAAATTTAATAAGTTTTTTATATGTGGTATGCATAATAAAATGAATGTATAGCTAGGAACTTGTCTAGCTTAAATTTTCATCTATTCAGTTGAATATCTTAGAATAAAGAATTATTTTATTTCAAACTAACGTAATGGTACGCATTACGTAACAATACGTAATATTTTCAATATTATAACTATTTTTCAATTCCACATTTATTTATTATTAAACTGACTTCTGTTTTTCTATTAAGATGAAGTATGTATAATATAAGTTCTGTTGAAATTTCTATCATTGTTATATCGAACAGATTCACGTGTTAACGTTCATATGAAATACAATTATTAGTTCATTTTATGTATTCGTATTAAGTTATATTAAGTGAAGATTTCCGTCGATTTAATAGACGGTAAGTTTCAATTACATCAAAATGTTTTGCATGATTGAAATGCAGTGAAAAATAGAATCAATAATAAGTAGAAATATTGCAATTATAATTTCTAAATGATTAATATATTAATGAAAATATATATATAGACTAGCAATGTAATGCGCGCTTCGCGCACCCTCAATAGGATTTTAAATGTACATTGTCATTTCTAAAAAAGTATAATTTCATTCTTTTTCTTATTATAATATTTTATATATATTTTTTTGAATATACTAATGTCATCATAATATTTATATTGATATTCAATGTTATAAAGTAACTTCATCTCTTCAATCTCCTTATTTTTATCAATGAAAAAATAACCCAATTTTGCGCGCAACTTATGATTTGCTTTTCACACACACACACACACACACACACACACACACACACACACACACACACACACACACACACACACACACACACACACACACACACACACACACACACTACAC
>JAAMPD010003111.1:0-11336 GCA_025266255.1 Trissolcus basalis
AGCTATGGACAGAGTATCTGTACCTTACGGAACAGCAGCAGTGCTAATTAATGCGGCATTTCTCGACGCTAAACTCATCACAAAACAAGATCGTCGATATGTCGTAGACAAGTCAAAACTAGTTCGAGAGCGGAAACGCTTACACGATCGGATCAAAGACGACATGCCTCTCCCGACAGAACTAAGAGGCTTACATTTCGATGGACGAAAAGACAAGACACTGTATCAAGAGCAGATAAACTCTAAGTTCTACAGAAGAGAAAGAGTAGAGGAACACGTGGTACTGCTAGAAGAACCCCAATCAAAATATATAGGACATGTCACTCCCGTAGATGGCACAGCTAAGAGTTTGACGAACTGTATCTATGATTACTTAGAAAAGTAAGAAATAGATTTATCTGATTTAGGTAAAAATGGTAAGATTTTTTTAAAAACACATTAATTCTAATTTCTTTTTAATATCGTAGTTGCTGTGGGATGTGATGGAACACCGGTGAACACTGGAGTGTTAAATGGCGTGATAAGAAAACTGGAAGAAAAATTACAAAAACCGTTGCTATGGTTGGTTTGTCAGCTTCACGCGAATGAACTCATCCTCCGTCATTTATTCAAACATTACGATGGAGAAACAACAGGCCCAAAAAGTTATTCTGGACCAATCAGCAAGGCTTTAAACGATTGTGAAAAACTGCCAGTTGTGAAATTTCGAAAAATTGCATCTGAACTTCCAGCGCTGGAATCAACTGAAGATTTGAGTACCGATCAAAAGTATTTGATTCAGATCAGCCGTGCTGTGGTTTCAGGAAAGTGTCCAGAAGATTTGGCATTGAGGAATCCTGGACCAATTTCAGCGAATAGGATTCTGCGTTTATACATTGCTACAACTCGGCCTACCAAAGAACTAAAAAACCTCGCCACTCTGGTTGTGAGAGCTTATGTTCCAGTATGGTTCACAATTAAAATGAAACCGTTTTGTTATGATGGCGCCAAACACTTATGGAAAACAATACAACTATCCAGAAAATTTGGAAAGGAAATTCTGTCTGTAATTGACCCAGTTATACAACGAAATGGTTTTTTTGGTCACCCCGAGAACATTTTGCTTGCTATGATGGTTGACGAAAGCACGGACGTGCGAAAACAAGCTTTGACAAAGATCTTGAACTGTAGAAAAACTGAAAAATCGAAATTCAGGATGTTTCAAGTGTTATTCAGATAAAGAGTACACTGCGTTGATAAATTGGAAATGTTTGACGGAACCTCCAATAATCCGCGAAATCCCGAACGATGAAATTGAAGATTCGATTTTAAACAGACCAACAGATTTGAAAGAAATTATGAGATTTCCATGTCACACCCAAGCAGTTGAAAGAGCCCTAAAATTGGTAACAAAAGCTTCATCTACTGTAGTTGAACAAGATGCTAGAGATGCATCAATTCGAGGAGTTCTAAAATCTAGAAGTTGTGACGGAGATCTAAATACTGAATCGTCTTCAGAATTATTGAATTGTCAGGTCCCTCAAATCGAATAAAAATATCTTGAATGTCGGTATAGCAGTTTCCCGCTGGATTTATTGAAAATTTAGTAAACGTATCAAAATTAAATAAAGAACAAATAAACTAAGTCAACCGGATGAAATGAATCAATAAATAATAAATAAATTGTATAATAAATAAATGACTAGACAAAATGAATAATTTGAATTAAAAATTAAAATTGCCGACTAGTTGAGGAACCTGAGTTGGGCGCCAGGTTCGATGAACGAACCACCAAACAAGACTCAATTTCAAAATTCTAACGGCTAGCCTAGCATGAAACTCGGCATTGCATTCGTCGTGGCTATAAAATTTTGGACGATAAATAAAAACTTGAGACGCGGACAAACAAATGAACTTGACAAAAATAAATAAAAACAAAATAGCTCTTAGGAGCGACAAAATTTATTATGCAACGGTGAAAGAAATCTACAAGTACTGACTCTTAAGGAGCTTTAATTGAAATACTAATTTTACAATTGCTCTGAATTTTCTGAACTATACCGAGACTTCAAAGGAAAAATCTGACCTTACTGTAGACCACTAAGGCAACTCGGACCCTCACAATTTCGTCCTCTCGCGACTCACAAAACCAACAAATAAAATAACTTATTGACTCTAGAAAGTCCAGATGACAAAAGAGGCCGATTCGAACCCGAACCGGTGTATTTATTTGGCGCCTGTCGAGTTTTCGAGGGGTGGCGCCTCTTATGTTAAACTGCGGAACCTGCTCCTGGGCGCTCTCTTCAAATTAAAGGATCCCGTTCAAGCGCCCCCTCGGACGAGCCGGAGGAGCGGGAACCTTCTCAAACGGCGTCTCCTACCGTCTCGCCGAGGAAGACGCCGGGAGCCGTCCGTCGGGCAAGTCGGTCGATCCTCGGGCACCGTATCTCCCGGCCTGTCCGACGTCCGTGCTGTCAGGGTGGTCTCATCCGAGGCCCACGGGTTCCGATGTACTCGTGCGGCTGAAAATCTCCAACGTGAATTAGTATTGAACTAGGATTAAGGTCCCTAAGTTAAAAAAATCATCCAAGTAAACTAAAAAGGTCAATTTAATCCCGCGCTTTTCGTTCAAAGTCTCTACGGTTAAGTTTCCTCAATTATAATAAACAAGTGTTACCGTTGCGCTCCTTTCAGTATCGAAAAAGTAAAAAAAGAAAAAAGCTCTTTTCTTCTGGACTTCAGCGGATTTCTTTTCGTCATCAAGTTCTCCGTTACAACATAAACTTCGAAAGGTATTAAGATATGTACGTAATAATCGAAACACATAAATTTAATCAAGGAATTATTTTTTAAATGTATAATTATTTGTTTGCATAAAAAAGAATAAAAATAATTTTTTTTCGCATAATCGTCAAATGTTTATACTAAATACAGAACATTATCTGTAAAAAAATTGGCGAAAATAGGGAGCTTAAATGAACACACGCGAACTTGAGAAGCAGAGTTACCTGTCCATAGAGAATGAGAGTGAAGTTAGGTGCGACAGATTAGAGAAAAGTAAGAACGCGGTAAAAATTAAATTCTCCAACATTCTCCTATAATTTTTACAAACCAATATCATCAATCAAATAAGTGGAAACCACGAAAAGTTTCACAGAAGAAGTATAAAAAGGATAAAAGAAACAAGTCTAAGTTGACAATCCGAGCCCTTTACAAAAATTGGCGTGTTTTATGCGATCTAGTCTCTTGGTGAGTATGTCCGCCACCATGTTGTCCGTTGGCAGGTACGTGAGCTTGATCGGGTTTGTCGCAAGGATTCGCGGATGAAATAGTAGCGGATGTCTACATGCTTCGTCCGGGAGTGAATCACGGGATTCTCCGACAGCTTGAATGCCCCCTGGTTGTCATCGAAAATCGCTATCTCGGCCAGGTCGCGGAAGCCAAACTCGGTCACGAACCTGGTGATGTACACGGCCTCCTTGGCCATCGTTGACAGAGCCACATATTCGGCTTTGGTAAACGAGAGGGATACGCATCGTTGCTTGCGGGATTCCCACAGTACGGCTGCCCCGCAGAGTACCACAGCAAATCCGCTGAACGACTTGCTCTCCAGTCGGCAATTCGCCCAATCTGCGTCGACATACACCTTTAGCCCTTGATCGAGTCCGAGGTCCGTCGTCCCTTTCAGGTACCAAAGCACCCTCTTGACTGCGGTCCAGTGTATCTCGAAGTGGCAGTCGTTGTACTGGGCGAGTACGCTCACCACGTGGGCAATGTCGGGCCGAGTACTAGTAGCGAGGTACATGAGGGCACCAACAAACTCTCTATAAGGGCGATTTGGAGCGTCCTCCTTCGTCTCGGTTTGAGGGTCGCTGAGGTTGATCCCGGTAGACATCGGGGTCGGCGCGGCCTTGCACTCTAGCATGTCGAATCGCTCTAAAATGCTGCGCGCGTACCCGGATTGCGAGAGCTTGAGGTGGTCCTTCGCTCGGGTGATCTCGATCCCAAGACAGAAGTTGACGTCTCCGAAGTCCTTCAGGCGGAAGTGCTGTGACAGTATGTCCATGATCCGCTTCTCTCGTCTTGCATCCGTTGAGGTGATTATGATATCGTCGACATAGACGAGAACGAAGGTCTTCTTGTCCTCGCCCAAGTACAGGCACGGATCGCCGTGACTGGGAGCGAGGCCTGCTACCCGTAGCACCTTGTCGAGTGTCACGTGCCATTGGCGTCCCGTTTGGCAAAGACCGTAGATGGTCTTCTTAATTTGCAGACCGTGCTGTCTCCTTCGTCGACGGCCTTGCTCAGGCGCTGAGCCTTAGCACGCACGCTGGAGCAGGGATCCGATTTCGCTAGGATTCCAAGCGTCTCTCGCAACATGGCTGGCTTCTCCATGTAGAAGTATGCGTCGATCGGGCCGTACAGGTACGCCGTCGTTATGTCGATCTGAAAGAGACGAAGATCGAATCGGATCGCAAGAGCCATCAGAAGCCTGAATGTGCTCATGCGCGCAACTGGCTAGTACGTGTCAAAGTAGTCGATTCCCGGTACCTGCGAGTAGCCCTTGGCCATAAACCTGGCCTTACGACGCGTGACGTGGCCTTCGCTGTCGGTCTTATTTCGGAGCACCATCCAGGAACCGATGACCTTCTCCCCAGAAGGTCGAGGAACCAGCTCGAAGGTGTCGTGCTCGATGAGGCTTCTGATCTCGAGTCGAGTGGCGTCGTTCCATTCGTCCTTGTGCGGACTGCGCAGGGCGTCGACGAGAGGAACTTCGAGGGACATCATGGCATGATGCTGATCCTTGTTGTTATCCTCGGTATCGGCTTCGTCGTTATCACAGGAGAGCCATTGGTCGCTATCAGACGTCGAGGAGATCGTGGCATGGGCCTCTCCACTTGCTTTAGGCTCGTTGTCTCTTTGGTCGTTGTAGACAGGCACCATGTTGTAGACCTTTCTCGGTCGACCTGGTTTGTTGGTCTTCGGCTTCGAGGGCTGTCCCCGACGCGCTTGGTGGCTCCTTCTCGGGAAGAGCAAGCCTGGCTTTTGGTGTCATCATCATCGTGTTTGCCCTGGCTGCTGTCGGGATCGCTCCAATCCAGGTTGGTGCGTGGCGCGTCCAGGAGTCTGGACCCTCCGCAAGTTCTCTCTTGGTCGATGAAGTCCTCGAAGCCTTCACAGGACTCGTGCGTTCTCGTGACCTTCACGTCTCTAGAGGATTTTTCTCTCCGAGGGCACTCAGATTCGATAGGCCTTTGAAGTCTCGGATTAGCCCACGAAGTAGCCCTCCAGGGCCTTTGACTCGAACTTGTCTTTGCCTGGAGTCTTGTCGAGGACAAGAACTTGGCTGCCGAATGGTACCAGGTGGTCGAGCTTGGGAGGTTTTCCTTTCCACAGGTCGTGAGGAGTTCTGCCGTTCAGGCACTTGGTGAGGCATCTGTTTTTGATGTGGTTAGCCGTGGCAGTCGCTTCTGCCCACATCGAAGGAGGAAGTCCGGACTCGACCATGAGACATCGCGCTGTCTCGACGAGCGTTCTGTTCCGTCTTTCGGCCACGCCGTTCTGCTGTGCGGAACGGTCAGACGCCTCTGGATGTCCGATTTCTGCAGGAAGTCGTCCAGGTCTTTGTTGCAGAACTCACGCTCGTTGTCCGACTGAAGGCACTTAATTCGGAGGTTCGTGAGATTCTCGACCTTGGTCGTGTAGGCCTTGGAGTTCGCAGCGACTTAGTCCTTGCTCCTGAGGAAGTAGACCTCGCACCACCTGGAGTAGTCATCGGTGAAGGTAAGGACTTGATAGTTATATTGTAAACTGAACCTGAAGCCGGAGTAACCTAAAAATGAAATGGAATAAAGTTGAAAATTACTAACCCGTCAGAAAACATAACTCCAATCAGAGAAGAGCACTGGAAAGCCCAATGGAAAAGTCCGAGTTGTTCTGACAAACAGTTCATCACTAGAGATGACGCTGCAGTCCTCTGAAATCTCTCAAATAATTTTTGAAATTCAATTTTGTAAACTTTGAAACTCTGAAAACATCATAAAAACAATAAAATTCCTTTCAAAAACACGTCATAAATGTACCTAGACTTTTCTGTATTTTTTATCTTTATTCAACTTAATTATTCTATGTACATCAACAAAGATAATAAACATGGAAAAAAGTTTTTCCCGAATAAAATGTTGTAACAACAACAAATTCTAGTTACTTAAAATTTTTAATTCGAAAAGTATACTCATTTCTTTTTATTCAGTAATTTTAATTTGATTTACAAAATGAAATATCAAGTTCATAAACAAAATTTTTTATAATTTTTGTCTTCATGTGTTATATTTTTATTTGTTTTTGGTACTTGAAAATTATAATGTTTACAACTGTTTTGAAATTCGTAAGATGAAAACTGGAAACCGAGTTGATAACCAAAATTGGTTTCGACTAGAAGCTGCGGTGGTCGTATGGGCCTATTCTACGATTACGATTATCAGGTATTATGCCGGTACTTGTACTTTTACCCTTATTTCAATTTCCGTACTGCAAAATGAACAATATTTATCTATTGTATTTTCGTCACAAACATCACAAAGAAGCATATTCAAGCAGGGAGCATTTAGTAGATTCCGAAATCGAATTTTGCATTTTAAGCAAAAGTCTGTTTTTTCCGTCTGAATTAGAATGTCGTCTGTCTTCATCGCGACGATTGAATTGAAGTTATTTCAACAAAGAGGGCATCGAAATTGTTTATATTGATCATTTTTACTTCTGTTGTCATCATACTTCTTTTTTGCATTTGCAATAAAACTTTGAAGACACTCAATGCAAGTCGCAAGATGATTGCACGGATGAAAAACAATTTTTTTGCCTTTTGTTAAATATATAGCGCATTTACGAATTCCAATTTCACCGTGTTCAAATGTTGGCAATTCGGATAAAATTAATTTGCGAACATCTACGAATAGAAGAGGAGGTTGGCCAGTCCATTCGTCATTGCCATTTGTTAAATCAACAATCTCATCAGCATCACTATCAGTTTCATTAATAATGACATCTGTGAGACTGTTTTCGCTATCAATAAACGAGTTAGTATCAGAAGATTCGTCGCTTGTTAGAAGGTTAACGACCTCAAGATTTTCTTCTTCAAGATGCTCTTCAAAATTTTCTTCTGCAAGATGCCCTTCTCCAAGATCCTCTTCTTCAAGATGCCCTTCTTTGAGATTTTCTTAGAAATTTTCTTCATTCTCTTTAAAATTTTCTTCTGCAAGATGCCCTTCTTTAAGATTTTCTTGAAGATTCTCTTCATTCTCATTGCCTGTAAAAATAATTTCACTTTACATTTAGTCATTATTTATTTAAATGCTTTTCGATTTTCGTATGAGCAAAAACTAAAAATTTATACCTACCAAATTCATAATGGAACTTTTTGATTAAGTCCATGTGCAAATGTTTACATTGCTCAGAGAAATCAAGAATATCCAATTGAGCCATTTCATCCCACAGTTGGGAAATCGATTCCACACAGATCATTGGTCGAATCTTGTTCGCATGTTTAACTTAAAAATCTCCTATGCACAGTGTCTCAAAATCAGCATGACTAGCGCTGGCGACAATTATGATCCGGCCTACACGGAGAGAAATAAAGTCCCAAATTTTACTATATGTTTCTACTAAACAAGTGCGCGGACTGCCTAGTAGTAGAAATTACTAAGTCACTTTGTAATTTTTATTTTTATTTCATATTTTTAGAAAAATTTCAAATTTCACTTGAAATTTTTACTGCGATGCTATTTAATTTGTTTTTATTTTGTATTTTCATTCGAACTCACATTTTCTTCTATGTTGATGATTCTTCAGTCTAATTTCTATATTAAATATTGGTACGGTAAAAATTGTCCGCAGCAGGTTTCGAATCCCAGAACCTGGTCGCGCAAGGACTCGACGAATCCCCTGAGCCATCGGTCCTAGTGAACGTTGATGATACTGGAGTTCTATGATTACAACATGGAGCATGTGCACGCATATATTGTAAAAATTACTAATTCACTACCAAAATGTGATGTGAATGATGAGTTAAATTTGACGTGAACTTGCCAATATTTGACAACTGTTTACTACATTTTATTGGGTTTCAGTAAATTGTACCAATTACAGCAATTGGAGAACTAGATTGATGAAGAATTGTAGTATAATTTGGGATGTTATTTCTCTCCGTGTAATAAATGAAAAGAAAAAGTTAAGAATGATTGTCATCAAAGTTATAAAGCAAATTTAATGTATACATTTGGTTGGAAAACCAAATATGTATATAAAATTAAGGGTCAAATACAAAATTAAGGTTAAAACTGCGAATTCCCTTTCATAGAACGAGGTGAATTTTGAAAGAAACATAGCTAGTGATTACAAGATTGTAAAAGCTGATCTCGAAAAAACTTATTCAAATACGACCATGGACATATATGCTCAAGTTGAGTAGTGTCACTTCTAACATCCACCTTTCTGTAAAATACCGGTAAAATGACTGTAAAAGACATGTTGCTTCGACCGAACAATATCGCTGAATTTGTTCAAAAGCCTCTTCAATTAGTTCTGGAAGAAGATATGGCAAACCGATGACCCGTTTTAAAGTGGTTTTTATTTCATTACTTTCTTCAATTCCCAGGTTGATAAAGTGTTTGTATATTTCCTGAATGTACCAATCAAATTTATTAGTGATCTGAAACTATGTGAAGTGAAAAATGAAACTCGAATTACAATTGTGATTTATAGAGAGAAAAAATTTTTGTTAAGAAAAATGATACTAAAAACAAATTTGCAAATAACCTACTTGGACATAATAAACGACGGAAGAATAGTATGTTGCGTCTGACCATGCTGTTCTCGCAGCGGTTTGCAATGTCCTACTGTAATTGCTATGTATTCTTCGAATATTTGGCAGTTTTCGGGCAATGGCCTGAAAAACCTCTGTGCGAACTTCTGCATTTGTTGTCAGCATTTGGGCCCATGCCACAGAAATCACCTTTAAATGAATTCAAATTGTTGTCATCATTCTATATACTAGTAGTTAGTTTATTTTGCATTCGGACAATATGTCCATACAAAAGTGGGAGAGTTATACAATAAATACAGTGAATAAATAGATCATTACATATATCGAAATTAAGTTGTATTGTAACTATTTAACATTCAAATCTCATCTGTTTTGTACCAAGTTTTTAAAGATTTCTCTTATTGAATTAACAAATTTGTAAATATTTGTAGCATTATCTGAATTAAGAAAGTTTATAATAGACATTTCATCGAAGTTTTCTTCGTTGGTTACAAAAAATTTCGATTTTAAATCATCGTAGAATTTACATTCGTACACAATGTGTTCGAAGGAAAGACTCGTTAATAGGTCGCATTTCAAGCAAATGTCATCCTCGTTGAAGCGATACATTTCAGGACCGTAGAAAAACGTCTCTCGGTAATTGTTTCTGAATCTTGCTTGCGCAAACAAACGTATAGCGTTTAGAGAGTGTATTTTTGACAAACAAGTAGCGCAAGACCGAAAGCATGGGGTTATCAGGGATGGATATATGCGCAGGCTGGTTGAGTTCATTTTGTCGTTTACATCTTTATCATACAAATATTGTGCGTAGCGAGCACAACATAATTGTACATCTAAATTTTGCAATTCATTCGCATTCCATATATCAAGTATATTAGCTTCCACAAAAAATAGTTTCAGTTGATACAACCAGTTATTCTCATTCGTCGGATCACACAAATGAAAAGTAGATATTTTCTGTAGACATAGTTTCGGAAATCGAGATTTATTCATGCCGTACAATTTAATCAACCAGTTTAGCGCAGCTTTGAAGATCGCGTATTTCACATGTAGCACACCCACTTCCAGTCTGACCGCGTAAGCTGGCGTGTTTTTTGGTAATCGGAGGATTTGTCTAAAATACAATAGTTGCGCTTTCTCCAGTAGGTCAAAATAATTCATACCCCAGATATAAGAAGTATATACAAGTGTACTTTTTATCAAACTTTCGTGCAGTTTCAGAATAATGTCCCAAGAATAGATTTTCGCAGAATATAAAATTTTCAATGTCGAATGTGTCGCAACTAGTGATTCATCTAGAAATTTTATCGTGTTATACGTGAATTTACAGTCATATGAAAATGTCACTCCCAGATAATCATATTGAGGTGTAGTTACGATCTGGTCTTTGCCGCACTTGAATGATTTAAAATCAGAAAATCGTTTGGTTCTTCTCTTTCCTCTAGCAAATTGTACGATTTGTGTTTTCGCCGTGTTCATTTCCAATTTGTTTAACAAACAATATTTTGAGAGCGCTTCGAGTTGTCGCGATAATTCTATCGGTGTATCTGAGAGGAGGGCAATGTCGTCTGCATACGCTAACAATAAAACTTCATTTCTATAATCTATTGAGATGCCACTGCATCCTTCCTCACGCAGAAAAGTTTCAAGGTCGTGTAGAAAAAGAGTAAACAACATAGGGCTTAGAATTTCGCCTTGAAGTACGCCTTTAGTGATCTCTACCGTGTCTGTCTCGTCTGAGCCTACTCTAATACACGCTTGCGCTTTATAATAGAAGTCTGATAAAATGTTACAGAATTTCGAACCAACGCCCAAAAATTGTAATTTGTTTATCAAAATCGTATGATCTACCGAATCAAATGCTTTTCTAAAATCTACGAAAATCGCATAAACGTTTTGTTTCTGTTTTTGTGTGTGAATTTGAATCAACGAATTCAAAGTGAATATGTTGTCCGCACATCCTCTTTTTTTACGAAAGCCAGACTGAAATTCGGGTAGAATGTTTTGGTGCGTGACGAAATGCTCGAGTTTGTCTGACATAACCGTAGTAAACAGCTTCGCGTTACAATTTACCAAAGTAATAAATCGATAGTTACCGGGGTCTTGCGGGTCCCCTTTTTTAAAAAGGGGGGAGATCGTCAACTTACTCCATTCTTTCGGAATTTTCTCGGTCGATAGAATTTTGTTAAATAGAGATTGCAAAAATAATATCCAGTTCATAGGTAAATTTTTATAAAAGTTATTGCTTATCATATCCGACCCTGGTGCTTTATTCATTTTACATTTTTTCAAGGCAGTAATTACATCGTTGGTTGTTATTTCGCTATCGTAGAAAAGGGTTATATTGGCATGGTATATTTTGAGGTATACTTTCGGATGGAAGAAAGGTATCTGTCAAATAATCGAACCATGTTGTTATGTCTATTACATTCGTAAACTGTTTTTTCTTACTTCTATGTTTTTTCAGTTCGCGCCCAGAATTCGGTTGAATTTACAGCTTTAATCAGCGCTTCGATTTCGGCATTTATGTATGCAT
>JAAMPD010003112.1:0-11325 GCA_025266255.1 Trissolcus basalis
GCAACATTTTTTATATAAAAAAAAAAAAAAAAATAACGAATCAGAAAATAGAGAATAATTTTAAAAGCTTTTGATTCAAAATTGAAGACAGAATTTAATTAGAAGAAATTGTTCGAATAAAAGTAAACATTACATTTCACAAAATTTATCCAGCAATTGTTGAGTTGCACAAAACATCAAGCCAGGAAAGTTTCAAAATTTATTTTTCAAAGCTTCATCAAAAACAGTGACTGTAGCAAAAATTTGTTCTAAATATTGAGGAAAAAAATTAAATTAGATTGAACTATCAGAAGCGAAGTTATAAGTTTTGCAGATTTGTAGTCGTGGCATTCCTCACAGATGGCGTGCTGGATTTTGTTGGTTTTCAAATTGTTACTGACCTGGTATACTATACAGTGACACCGAGCTGTCTCTAGAGAATCGCGCCGTGCCCCCGAGATTGTCAAGGGGGGAGCAACTCTTGTTGCTCTGGTAATTACGGAGCGGCTTGACCGGTGCTACAGCTCCTATCCAACCATTTATATCAACAAAATTCGACTTTTCAAATTTTCATTATCAAACAATACAAACCAACAAACGAAAAATCACAAAAATACAAAATATATATTAAATACAAATACAAAAGTATCAATAAAATAATAATCGTCAAATACATTATCACATCTGGTACCATATATGGGACAATAAAAAATGACAAAAAATGTACTTAATCAAAAACGTAACAAGAATTAAGACCCTAGTGAAAAAGATCATATATTGTCCATACATAAAACATATATTGACAATATATTATTTGAAAAATCATATATTGACCATACATAGACAATATGTTGCCAATATACAGTCCATATATGAAGAATATTAAAAAATATATGGTCAATATATTATCAATATGTTGTCAATATATTGTTCATATATTATCAATATATGATTTTATGAAAAATAATATATTGTCAATCTATTGATAATATATGGACAATATATGATCTTTTTTACTAGGGGAGTTGAAAAAACATTTTATTGTATATTTTTTACGAATTGTAATTCAAAATGAAATTTCAAGTGTCGCCAAAATTTTCCGTCAACCATTTTTGCATCCAGGTATTAAATTCAAATTTCACTATGTTGTCACAGTAACACTTGCTGAAATTTCCTAACTGAATTTTTAAAGTTACAAAAACGGTAAAATACTAAAAAGATACAGAGACGGTAATTCTCGCTGTTAATCCCTTTTTAATTCCATGTCGCTGTGAGATATGATAATATTTTTGATAGCGATTTTAACATTATTATTTCAAGCGCATTTCTGTGAGTGTAACAAACGGTCTTGTAAGGACATTGTAAATTGAATACTAATAACACACGCGACTCTGCAAGTGTAATTTGTGTGAGATACGCCGGTCATGAAATTGCATTACATCTGTATGTTGAATTTGCATCGTATGAAGATTTCGTATAAATATTTAATTCCGTGTCCTTCTGTCGGACAAAAAGATCAACAGCGTTCGCACACTCGTTGCTTCTAATTTTTTTTATGCTTCCCTCTTCTTCTTTCTTTTTTATTTTTTTATTTTTTATTTTTTTATAAATCAGACAAGTGCTTGCGCTCTCTTTCACCTTTTTGCGCAGTTTAATTTTTTTAGTCTTCTCTTCTCCGAATTCAAGCATGGTGAATATACACCTGAATCGTCTGGAAGCTTAAGGCAAAAGAATTATTTGAATAGCAAATGAACCCCGTGCAAAATTAAAACTCGCAATTCATACAGATGTTTAATAAGAGCGCTACGGTTTTGTGACAAATAAATTTTCAATAAATGAAGGATAATACAAGAAACACAATAGTAACCCAGACGGACAAAAATATATTTCAAAAAAATGTGTAAAATATATTTTGTCCATGTTCTATATATATTTATTGTATAAAAAAAATATATAATTTATATAAAATCTTTATATTTAAAATATCCCACAAGGACAAAAATATCCCTAGTATAAAAAAGATCATATATTGTCCATATATTATCAATAGATTGATAATATGAAATTATATTTCATGAAATCATATATTGACAATATATGAACAATGTATTGACAATACATTGTCAGTATATTGGCAATATAAGCCAATATATTGATAATATATTGACCATATATTTTTTAATATTTTTCATATATGGACTATATATTGGCAATATATTAACAATTTTCCAAAAAAATCAATATATTGTTCATATATGGTCAATATATGATTTTTCAAATAATATATTGTCAATATATGTTTTATGTATGGACAATATATGATCCTTTTCACTAGGGATATGTCAAAATATATGCAAAAATTATATTTTTAATATATTCAATTTATATAAGATCTTGCCGCTTTATATTTAAAATATAAACAGTTTAATACGAAATATATAAGTTTATATCCTTTCATATAATATATATTTTAAATATAATTGAAAATATATTTTTGTCCGTGTGGGAAAAGAAGAAACATACAAAAATTGAACGAAAACATTTTTATATATGTCTCATATATGTATGTAGGGTGAAGTGGGGTAAAAACGAACAAAATGGGGCAAAAATGAACAGACTTTGAAGACATATAAAATTGGTTTTATAAACTAATTACTTCACCAAATATATGTCATAAATACTAGACATGTTTATTTGAATTATAATGCAATAGAAAATGTTTTATTGACAAATGTTCATTAAATAAATTGAAATGTTCGTTTTTACCCCACTGTTCATTTTTGCCCCACTTCACCCTACAGCAAAGTTGGAAATAAACTTTTTTTTCATCTAAAAATTTCTTCTTCCTGTCTTTTTAAACTTTGTATCATAAATTTTAGGTTCAAAGTTGAAAAGAAGGATTTGTTTAAAAAATGTCGACATTTTTATTAATTCTATATTTAAGTATATATACACACATCTCTCATGGTTATTCGGTTAAAAATTAAATGTATTTTTTTACATTTTTACAAAATTTACATGTGTAAAGGGTTTAAACATATTAAAACCTAAGCTAGAGCAACGTCTCTCGTTTCTCAGAACTGCGTTCCTTAGTTACAACTAATTTTCTCACAACCAAATGCACAAAACATTTTACAAGCTGAATACATCCTTAGACAAAAATAATCGTTCGATTTCTATCGAACTTTTTTCTTCAATTTGAACAAAGGTATACTGAAAAAAAGAACCGTCATGAATTTTCACCAGACGTGATTATTCTCATTCACACAAATATCAAAAAACAATCGGTGTTCGTGAATTACGTATACGCAGTTTGCAAACAGTACAGAGCGTGAAACAAAATTTTGTACACACAACACTCACAGGAAGAAGCTCATAGAAATACTCATAAATATCTTTTTGCTACCGGTTACACAGTTGGAAATTTTATTTGATTATTCTTTTGCGTTACTGTAGTATACCTTATTCGTTTTACATTAGTGGAAGACTTAAAAATATAAATATTGTCGCATATCGGTGTCAAAAATGTAATTCATGCTTTGTGCCTGTCATGTCTCACAAACTCACTATTATTTGATCCATGATACAATTTCAAAATCAAATTATCATGAAGCATTATGGATTTTCCATCGATTAAACTTCCATTAACGAACAAAATTCAAATCATAAAAGCACCACCCCGCGTTTGATTCATGAATTGACTCAGTCTAATGGAGTGATAATTGTTTTTGGCTCCAAGTATGTACAAACTATACACTCTCTTTCAATCATCGCTCGAATAGACTGTCCATCGATAAAATTATTTGTTTCAATTATTTCAAGCCGCAAAATCGGGTCGCTCTAAAGCTAAGATGCAAAAATAAATAACTTTACAAAGTCAATTCAGGCGCAAGACTCCGCGACCCCAATTGTGGAATGTTTTCCCGACAAACAATGACATAATTCACTGAATTCAAAGTGAAATTATACGTCTATTAACATATCACCTGTTAGATCAAACTCGTTTTAAAATTGTTAACTTTCCAAAAATAAAATTTGAATCTTCGGTTGGATAAAATGATAAAAATAGGTTACAAATATGTCTCGCCACAATTCATGATGGTAATTTTGTCAAAAATCAACATGATCATGGTTTTGAGACTATTAAAATTTTTCAAAACATAACATAGTTTTAATCGTTTTAGAATTGTTTAAACAAAAGCAAAAATAAATTATAATTTCATTCAATCGATCAGGGATGGTTCGTTGATTGCAGAAAGATTAAAGAAAGTTGATTAGTTGTAATTTTCTCTTGTAGTACCACAAATTACTTAAGCTTATTATATACGACTGGTGCAGTGATTTCGTTTTTTTCAAGCCGAAGAAAATCAGTCTTGGGAACAAAGTCCAAATGCCATTTTCAGTTTATAACCCGAATATACGTGCACTGCGTCACACACTGTTCTGAATTACTTTCCATATCGTTGTTCACACGTACTGTATTCTTTTAACACGTTTATGAAATCCGTTGTGGTAATGTTACGGTGCGTGGGTATCGAGCTGCAAAAAAAGAACGTATTAATCATGGACTGTTCGACATTCAAGTTGAACGGAAAGAGACATGAGATTTTTCTTACTAAAACTCGGTGACTCGCGTGTGCCACGGCAAGAAACCATATGTGGAAATTGTCTTGCCACAGATAAGCCCGAGATCAGGCTCCGGAACTTTTTCGGGATTCAATTTACTTTCCAACAGTTCCATTGTAATCTCTTCCATTTCTATGGAGCCCTTTTTAACAGCCTCGGCTAAGTCGCGCGTTAGAACTGATATTTTTCCCTTTCCATCCTCATATGATAAACATTGTATCCGCGTTTTATGTTTGATTCCTAAAACGAAAATGATTTAGATTAGACAATTGAAGTTATTAAAACCAACGAAAAAATTTCACCTCATGTTTGAAATGGAAGTGCTTGGAAAAAATACAATTTTTAATAGTTTTTCATGATATGTTGGAAATATTTTATTTCATTTAAGTAGAAAAATTACTGAAATAATTAAATTACAATTCTATTGCTTCTTGTTTATGAATAGCAATTTCATGTTATAATTGATTGTAATAACCAAGTGAATTATCAAGAACCTTGAATAATTTCTATTTTATGCATAAATTGATGCAGAAAGTTTGTTTTCTACAATTACGTTCATTATTTTTGTAAATAAAAAATAATTTTATTATTTATTTGCAACTATTTCTAATACTCAGTAATTATTTTATCAGAACATTGAAAAAACACTTTTTACCAAATTAAAACAAATACTTTTCAATTTACAGAATTCTGAAAAAATGGATGTTTTATTTCTATTTTAAAAAACTTGAAAGATAATTTCATTTTACAAAAAAAAAAAAAAAAATAATAATAATAAAATAAATAAAAACAATTGTTCTGTACGATTTTGCAAATTACATATTAGTGTTCGATTTTTTCTTTGTTTTATTCACTTTAAATCATATTTCTGTTTTATTTTGCAATACTTTTACTTATTATTAGATTATTTTTCAACGAAATAAAACATTTTCTGAAATTTCATAAAATTTATACCATTAGTGCCATTTTTCATAGTTTTCATTGAAGGTTCTGGATTCCACTCGATATGCTCCTCAAACTCAGGTTTGCATTTCAAAAACGCCTCCTTCAGCTGCTCTTCCTGTTTTTTCAAAACACCTGTAACGAAATTTCATTAAGCATTAAAACATTCATCATATCCATTCCCCAATCCAACTCACAATAATCAACCAAAATTCTCTGGTTTGACGAAACAAATAAATTGCAAGTTTTGCAAAAGCAAGCAGGATTGTTTCAAACTGATTAGTCCAGAAACATTTCAACGTGTTCGATAACATCATTATTATTATCTTTTTCTAATTACACTCAAACCAACTACAAATTACTGTCTTCTTCATTATAACAATCCACCGATAACAAAAACTACAAAAAAAAAACAAAATAATAAAAATAATTTTCTTTTTGATTACTACAAAACTTTTCCAAGAATTACTTCAAAATTGTTTGATTTCAAAGTTAACAACAATGTTTAATTTTCATTTTTTGTGTTTTTCATTTTTATTTTTAAATTTAGCAAACAGTTACCTTTTTTATCGTACAAGGTGACATAAGGAATTCCGGAGACGATGCACCAGAAGATGATGAGCACGAGGTCGGCCGAAGAAGGCTCGTCACAGCCGAGTATGAGAGCAAAATGTTTGGGCATTTTTTGTAGCCGACGGACGCTGTTGTAAATGTGTGCGGTTTGGTTGTCATCTCGGTCCGGTCGGCGAGGTCGTTTGAGGTTGAGCCAGAGAAGCCGCGTCGCCTGAGCAATCTCGTATAAAAAATGCAGCAAGCTTAGAAGAGCGCGATAAAGGACGTACATGATAAAAGGGCGAGTTAATTGTCGTACGTCATTGGCATAATCACGCGCTCATGTGACGTGGGTGCGAATTCCCCAGCGACGAAAAAACCGGCCGACTAACGGGCACGTCGCGTGCTGAAGTAAGAGCACACGACGACGCGTGACGTAGACAGCGCCAGAGTTCACACACGCGGAGATCGACAATTCGTCCGACTAAAAACGTTATCGCGCTCGACTATCTGTGTCTTTTTTTAACCGCGTCATTCTTTATTCATTGCCTCTTCGTTTCTTATCTATTTTCGGCACTGGAAAGTGTTTTAATCTTAGTTTGCATTTTTACCACTGGCGCTGCTGTGCCGCTAGTTAATTTGGCGCCATATTCAAATTTTGACAGATTTTTCTTCTTTTGTACATCAACTTTGTATAAATGAATTAACATTAAAAATTAATTTCAAAATGAGTCAATCAGCTTTTTATTTAGTTAAAATATTTCCTGTCAAATTTTGTTAAAAAATCACCAAATATGAGGTAAAAACAACAACAAACAAAACAAATGAAATTTGTTTGACGAATGACTTCATTTTCTATTGTTTATTTGAATTGTTTATTATATTGTTGACTGAATCTTTTTTGGTCAGTCCATGAATTTAAATACGATCAGAAAAGTTAGGTTAGAAAAAAGGTATTTGTATTAAAAAACTTCTTTATCGACAAAATCAAACAAAAATCTTTATAAAATGACATGTTTATTATAAAAACGAATTAATGTTATAAAATCATGTAACAACGATAGTTTAAATAAAATAAAATATATATCGAATGATTATTTCAAACTTTTGAAGATTCGTTTGGTATATGTTTTGTTTGACTGAAGCGATTGTTGAGAAGTGACATCCTGAGATGATATTAAGATCGTATACAGGGTGTAACGGGAGTATATAATGGCGCGGCATGTACTGATTCTACGAGTAATTGTAAACAAACTTACAATAATAAAGTTATTGAAATGAAGTAGATAAATGAAGTTTCAGAACTTGAAACTTCATTGAAATGATATTTTTAGTGATTGAGGTTAAAAGTAAATAAGGAAAAATTAAAAAATTTATTAAAAATGCGTTGGAACAAAAAATTAAACATGCGAAACAAGATGTTTCATTAATTTATAATGTTAAACTATCCAAAATATTACATAAGTAGCATACGAAACTTGTGTAGCTACTTTTAACCGTAATGATGCGTAATTCGGGATTTACATAATTATTTCAAGGTTTTTAGAAGATATTCGAAAATTTTGAGGTGCCTAAATACAACTTTGATTGTCCTAAACAGATTTTTAGCTATCTGTTTGAGAAAAGATAATGAAAAAGTATATCTCTGAAAGACTTCGCAGATTCCCGGTGCGCGTTAAAAAATTGTACACACGATTGAATTGACTTTGCAGCCCAGCCAATTGTTGTCCGAAAAGATCTGATAATGCCTTCAAACGTACCTTCAAAGGTACAAAATTTCAAGTCGATTCAACTCTCGGAACATTATCAAAAACAATTGCAAGCGTCTCTCAGACACAGTTCACCCGGTGCGCATTAAAAATTCATACACACAATTGAGTCGATTTCGCAGTCTTGCCAATTTTTCTCAGAGCAGATCTGATAAACGCCAAAACTAAAAAAAAATAGCTGTATCAACAAAGTTAATTTTTGTCAGTGTTACAAACAGAAACAATCTCAAATTTTGATTTCATTTACATTTTTCAGTTTTCAAATTGATTTAATTTAAAAAAAGGTAAGTTTTGGAAGCGGTTTTGATGTTTTCTTTCTTTTTTTTCTGTTAACAGTTATAAACAATGCTGATACGAAAAATCAAATACACCTAATTGCTCGCGCGCTTTTGTAATTGTAACGACTGGCAAAATATATAGTTTAAATGGCAATTTTAGATTTTATCAACACAAAATTATCCGTTCATCAGCCGTCGTTTAGAAACAAATCGAGATAACAGATAATTAATTGAATTGTTTTGTTGTGCCGCGCGTTTAGAAGCAACGTTGAATTTAAAGGACTGGAACGTAATTAAAATCACGCTTCGCGAACTCACGGAATTGTTAGACCTTTTTTTTTCTATGGTTTGGAATTATAGTTGCCGGCTTATTACAGTGAATCCGCGGCCAGATTATAGCCTCGAATGGCAGAATAAAACATAAACGCTCTCCGCAAAAAGTGTGTCAACTGACATTGACAAATATAATTGCGCGCGTGTATGAAAAATTATGAAACTTTTTT
Source organism: Trissolcus basalis (assembly GCA_025266255.1). Classification (NCBI taxonomy): domain Eukaryota; kingdom Metazoa; phylum Arthropoda; class Insecta; order Hymenoptera; family Scelionidae; genus Trissolcus; species Trissolcus basalis. The sequence goes on from JAAMPD010003112.1 coordinate 8,650, forward strand.
TTTTTTCGACCGACCCGGAATTGCAAGCCCAACAAAATTTCATCCATTGTCTTTGCATTCTAATTAAGTTGTATCTCGCGGAGTTAATTATTTTCTGCTGAGAGAAAGGTCGATCTTTATTTTTTACCCAGGACAATGTTTCATTCCTGACCTCGTGGAATAAAAATGCACGAGGGCGGCGACAGGGGAAATTAGGAAACGAGAAAACGTGAAAATAAAGTCAGCAGGATTCTTCTTCATTATGGGCAACAAAAAAACACATCTGCTCGTGTTGGTTAGCACGTTGGCGTGTAAAGAAGATGCTACGACGAGCATCGACATTGATTTCGTCTTTGGGTAACAGCAGTTCGAAGACTTGTGGTCGCACATATGGGCTATAGTTAAATACTGTCATTATCAACTCTCTTCCGCCGATCACACTAGTCATTCTTTTTCCTTCTCTTCATTTTTTTTTTTTTTTTCTACACTTTTTCAAACTGCACAAACGCGTCCTGACCTTTTCCGTTTTTCTAATGAATACTTTTCCAACTCATGATTGTTTTTGTATTTTAATCTCAAGTTAAAGTAAAATTAACCGAAGCCATTTGTCAAAATGACATTTAAATGGCGTTTAGAACTGAACATATTTTTGAGTTAAGTATAGGAGGCGAATTCAAAGGTCATAATGTCCGTCGGGGTGTGAACTCGATAATGAAACGGAAAATGTGTACTTTGTTTGGGATGACAAATGGAAAATGAGAAATACACAAATTAGATCAATGGCGCTGGGCATTGTAAGAAAAAGGGTGGGCGTCGATAGCACGAGCTCCCTGCGTTTATTTTATTTTATATCGATACATCTGTCGGGCGACCCCGACTTTCGTTGCGTCGCACGACAAGACGACCGCATATTAGAACATTCAGACAGATCTGGGCGGAGTCGCAGCGCAGCATTTTTGCGTCGCATTGTCCCAAAACGAGACACACCTGAGATCGCGCGCACACCACGCCTCTATACGTGTTATTCAAATAAAACTTTTCCCATCCAAATATGCATATAAAACGACATATGTCTTACTACAATTATCATTCGACCCTCTCTTGACAAAAAAAAAAAATTTCACATAGCTACGCCGCTGCAAATTTTGATCATTTTGATGCGCTCGTTTGTATGCCAAATCTGGTTCAGTTATTTGACGGGCAATAAAATTTACATCTCTAAAAGGCAACAGAATTTTAAAATTTTTTTCGACATTGTTTTTGTAAGTTTTTTTTCAAATTCAGATCTTAAATTCGTTGAATGTTTTTGTAAATAATCTCAATTTAAACTTTTTGTTTACTTAAAATGTTTTGTAACTTATTTATGTTTTTATTTGTGTTTATTTTTTATTTATTTTTTTTTCGTTTTGTTTGTTTTTCAATTTTGATGTTTCAATTTTTGTATAGTGTAAAGAATTGGTCATTGAAGATTTGAATGATTGGATCGTTGAAGAGGCTTTGAAAATGATACTAATTTGTACAAATGGGATTTCATGATAACCATGAAATGTGTACAGTTGTGATCCATCAGAGGGCGGTAAGGGCGTCGCGATTCCGCCCTCAGGTGGGTCGAGGTAGAGTCAAACATTTCTCATTCTAGTGAGCGTGTATAAATAAAACATGACATAATAAGAACTCGAGCATAAACAAACGCTGACGCAAAAGTCAAGGGACACCACTCGAACGATTTCGTCTCCTATTTTGTTCCGAGTTCAAAATTATCGAACCAATCAAACAAAATAAAATTCAAAAAATCGTATAACAAAATCCAAGAACTTAACGAGTTATTTATCTGTTTTTAAATATTCTTGAACTTATTGCTATACATATTTACCGGGAAATCCCGCTGGTCAATTCTGAAAAGACGGAGTAAATAATTGAATAAACTTTCTTCAAACAACAATGTCTTTCTTACATTGCAGTTACAAATATATATTTATATACCGTATATCTATTACGTGTGCGGTATAGAAAACTTAAAACCTATAAATTTTTTATTCCAATTTCAAATTATGTTAAATATTTTATGTTAACTGAGTTGAACGCTTTTTTTTCATTGTTGTGATTTTCTGTGACAATTTTCGTAATAACTTAATGATTTCGCGAGAAGGAAAAATGTGAGACGTGAATTGGCGATTAAAAATGCATAAAAATGACAGGTGCAAAACACAAAAACTAAAAGTCTTTAATGCGTGACGAACGATAGGACTGCCGATACATCTTGAGCTTTAGAAAAATGCATCCTGACGTATACGCTCTGCGTATTCCTTTTTCTTAAACCACGCACGCCACGGTGGTCTTTTATTCGCGATCCTACGATCGCCTTCGGTTAACAAACAGATGGAGAAACCTGCCCGGAGCTTCCACCGTAAACTCGCCATTTTTTCATTCATTTTTCACTTGTTTTACTTTTATTATGCATTTTTTTGTATGCATTGTGAATGCATGTCCTACATATGTCCGATGGGATAATAACAGCGCAGAAAAGGGATGCGTGCAACCACTCTGCATTTACTTTCATATCCGTCTTCCGGTTTTTGGTACATGATCGAAAAAAGAACACGAGTGCAGCAAATTCGGTGCCAGTTGGTTGCACTTTTCCAACGTATTTTTTTTCAAATACTGAGAAAAATTTACTTTGTTGATTGAACTAGATTT
>JAAMPD010003113.1:0-11323 GCA_025266255.1 Trissolcus basalis
AAAAAGTACTGGCCCAGATAAAATTAGCGTCACATTTAATTGTCGGCCCAACGTTTTTTTCCAACGGTCGGCCAACGTTCGTCTGTGTTGTGCCGATGCTGGGACATTTGTTATTTTCCACGTGGGTGACATCTTTAAGAATATTTGTCGAATATGTTTAGTTTCTAAGTAAAAATTCTCTACCAAAAGTCGTCTTCCTATTTCTTGCATTAATCTAGTTATTCGAATCAACTCGTTATTCCAATACATGGTACCAATTTGGATAGTTGCTATCCAAACCAAATGTACAACTGCAAAGCAAAACGAATCAAAAAAATCCTACTCGAAAAATTAACTGTTTCAAACCCATGGCACAGAAGTAAAAAATAAGTTGATTGCATATGTAGATACTATACACATGTTTACTTCTTTTACTTTTGTGCAAGGAATAATTGAACATGTTGAATTACAAGAAAGGTAATTATTATTGGATTAAAAACGAAATTAAATTGTCGATGTCTAGAAACATTCTTAAAATCAGAATATTTATCTTGATAACTATAAATTTCAGCGTATAAACGTTTTTTCTATAATAACCATAAATTAATAGTTAATGATGGTAAATTTTTACAAACTGCTATAACAATAAATAATTAGAAAATTATTACCACAGACAAAATAACTTTTTTAATATACCAAATATAACATTAAATATTAATATGATAACTATAAAATGTTAATAAACAATTTTGAAAATAAAATAACTGGATAAAACAATATAACGATATTGTTCATAAAAGTAAATAAAAAAGTAATCAATTACTAAAGTTATTTGATTGCTATTTGGAATTCATAATTCAATGAATCAATTAGTAGATTAATTAACCTAATCATTTGCTATTTTGTCCGTTGTTAATTTGGATTAATTATTTTTTGGTTGTCTATAAAACAATTGAACCCAATTTACCTGTTTTAAAATAAAAATATTGAACAAATATTTAACACTAGCTTGATTACAATAATAGGTATTTATACAACTTTTTGCCACAATATACTTTAGGAATGCATCAGTCAAATATCTCCATAGCATTATTTTTCCTATATTCTAAAAGTATTGATGAAAATATTATAAAGAGTAACATGGAATACTGATAATTTTTACCTGAAGTATAGCACGTGGAATAATCAAATAAAAAATTATAAAACACTGGATGAATATACGATAAAAATCGGGCATGTAAGGCCACATTCCAAAAATAACCGATAACCTTTTTACAAGAGTATGTAACTTATTCTGATAGACAAACATTTCAGAGAACGTCATACGATCGGGACTTTTTATTAGTACAAATATTTGTTTCTTCTTTTTTTCATAAAAAAAGGGTCATATCAACCACTTCTTGCTCTCGAAGCAACTTACTTTCTATACTTCTTTTTTATCTGTAATATAACAATCATCGCAACTCCGGTAGCACATAAGAGTTTACGTTCATTAAAAATGTACGATACAGAATGAAAATGTTTCCAATAAGAAGTTTTCAGAATGAAGAAAAATTTATTTTTGCGATCCAAAGTTTTTTACTCATTGAAATGGTTTTTTTTTTTTTTCATTGTAGTATTGAAATATTGATGTGTCAGACTTTACATTTCTATTTTTATGTTTATTACGAGAAAAATGGGAGTGTACAAAATATATGAAACTGTTTTTTCTTTAGTGAACATTCAAGTTGTTCATGATTACTTGGATTCTGTGTGATCTCATTCAGATAAATAATAAAGTAGTTCCGAAAATTATAGATTGGTTCAATATTTTGACAAAATCCCTCTACCTCTATCTTCTTTCTAGTCTATTTTCTATTAAAAAAGTCGATGGCACCTTTGAAGTTGAATGCAGTGATATACCTATATATCTCCCACAACTCTGAAGTTGGTTGTGGTGATACATATCACCTACAATCTTCAGTTTTGCATTCCAACGCAAATATATTCAAATATACATACATTCCAAATAATACAACTTGCATATTCAACATTGTGATTTTTTAAATAATACTTCAAAATGTAATTGTTTTGATTCAGTGATGGAAATTTGAAACGATCTTTGAAGTCTTCGAAGATGGTTTTCTACCAAACATTTTTAAACGGATAGAACTCTCAATTTGCAAGTGGCAAAAACCCGAAACTGAAAAATTAGTTTCTCATTTAATTTATAAGAATGCTTTTACAAAATCTCAAATAATCTAAAGGAGTACACTTCATCTCTAGTTTTGAAAAAAATAGATGCCAGAATAAGTTTTGATTACAATTCTGTGGTATACTTTTTGATTTCCCAAAAATTACTGTGGAAACTGAATTTCTTATCTAAATTTTGAAGGTCCATCAAAAAAAAGTTATTATAACACATCAGTCAAAAAATTTGTAAGATTTATCAGGAAATAATTAAGTATAATAAAAAAATCATTAATATTGTAATAATAATCATAATCCGATATTTACCCTGCAAACTATATGAGAAATGAGAGAATTTAATATGAAGACCAAAATTCAAATTAAGTAGAAAATGTACAACAGAATTAACTTCATGAAATTTTTTTTTTTTTGTTTTTTATAGAATCGGATAAAAAGTTAATACTTCCATACGAATCAAGATGAGTATTATATAACTATATCAAGGTAAGTTATATATGTATATATATATACGTTTACAAAAATAAGATAATAGATGGGTTGGGTGAGTCAGCAAAATAATTTGATTCATTTTATGCTATTTATTGATTTTGTTTTATTTATTACAAAATAACAAGAAAGGTTTATTTTCTCAAATGTTTCATATAATTTTATCTTACATTCAAAACCGTCACTTTAAAATTTATCACAACAGCTGTCTAATAATAATAATAATAATAATACTAATAATAAAGTCTTAAGTTACATCTTAAATTAAATAAATAAATAAAAAGATATTAATTGCAGTTTTACAAATTCAATCTGATTTCAATATTAACTAATTGATAAATAATAATACACTCTCACTAACTTACATTAACATTTCATATTTACAATATATATCACTTGAACTACAGATGTTTGGTGATCCAAGAATCTTCATGGCGAAACTTCTCCTTCACCAAACAAACTTACATTTAGGTCCTCTATCATGGCATGCAATTTTTCTTCCGTCACGCCGTCAAAGAATAGATACCAGGGTAAATCTCCTGGCAGATTTTCAGAAAGGATATCCAATCGGCGGGTGAGTTTCAAGATGACATAAACATACAAACAGGCCAACTCGATCGGGTTGTATCTCAGGCAAATTGTGGTCACGTTCAAACTGCTTTCCTCTAGGTTGATGACCAGCTGCTGCAGTTCTTCGTCTCCACCGACATACATGAAAAATTTGTTGATATACTGGCGCGGATGTTCGACTCTCAACCCCGTCCCGACGATCTGGACCATCATCTTTTCGTATCCAAGAATTTTGTTCATAATTTCACAAAATTTCAAAGTTTTCAGATTTAGATCACTTCCGAATGCGCACCAATAAGTGCAAACGACTGTTTCCGATCGTTTGCAGTCGATTTTCTCGGCCTTTGCGGCAAGCCAAATCGCTGTTATGGTCACTAAAAACACCTCGTGGTTGACCATGGAATAGTACATGAAAAATGTATTCATGTATACTATGGCAGTCATAGCACACGTTGGCGGTAGATTTAACGATTTGACACTTTCGTTAATTAACTGGCCTGACTTTATTCGAAGATTATGTTCTTTTGCGTGTTCCATTCCGTCCCACCGACTCGGAGTGTTGATCCGGATGTCTTCCAGGGTGAAAAACTTTCCGCTTAAACAATCCATCGTGGCACTTTTTTGATTTAGAAGAGCACGTGCAAGGTTTAAGAATTCAAGTTCAAGAACCACTTTGTGACGCTGAGAGCAAATGTCCGGGTATTTAAGAACAAAAATGGAGGCGGGCCAAGGTTAGCCCCTGAATTTTCATTGGTCGGTTTCGAAACGTGGGGGAATTCTCTGATGTCGCTTAAACGGTAAAAGAATAATTTTAGTTTAGAAGCTGCCTAACGTTTTAATTACTACTTTTTCCGAGAAATCTTTAGAACAATAGATGTAAACAACATTTATTTATTCATTACTTTGTTAAATATAAAATCAGATTGTATTTATTTTTTACAAACAATTTTCAAATGACTCTTATGATTTTATATAAAAATTCGATCAAACTCGTTACCAAAAATTGAACGTAGTATATATTGAATATTTAAAGTTTTTTGTGTTGATCTGATGAATCTGCCTGAATAAAATCAAAAAGCAAAATTAATTTTTTGATTAGACACAGTGTTTTTAAATAATTTGAATATAATATACAAGAGTTCATAAAAAACTGCGACGTTTTTAGACTTGTGATAAAACAAAAATGTTGATATGGTTTTGATTGAAAATTATTTAATACTGTCAGTAACAGTTTTTGTAAAACCAAAACCTTTGTCGAAATCATTGGACGATTACCAGTAACAGTCTAAATAGAGTTGTACAGAGGTTATGCCTGAAATGACAAATCTATCTGTAAAATGAATTTGTTGAAATTGATCTAAAGAAAGTTATTAAAATGAAAAAATAATCTGATCAACAACAATGTATTACAATATAATGGTTTTCGTAATGTGATAAATAATTGTGACTTGAGATGAAAGATTGGCGTCACTTTTAAACTTGATTTTGAATTCTGAACTTAAATTCTAAAACGCCAATTATTTATTTCTAAAAAAATGCCCATAGATGCCCATTGCTACAATAATCTTCTCAGACATTCATCATTTCGAATGTTAAAATAAGAAACAAGATGGATAAAACAAAAAATAGGTAACATGGACATAGACATGGACAAAATTCAAGTTAATTTTAAAAGCATGTGAAAAGGCTTTTTGAAAACGTTTGGGGAGTTTTAGAAATGACTCATAAAAGTTTGTGATTTAGAATTATTTGGACTGAGTATTAAAATATTTTTAATAGACTTAACACTGAATACAATCTGAAAAAAATAAAAAGAAAATATTTTGACCTATGTTTTTCTATGTATTCACGGTGAAATGTGAATGTCATAAGACAATTCCTTTTGTCTTTTTGTTCTCTTGATTTGACATGACTAATGTTATCTCCTCTTCGAACGACGTGAAATTCTAAAAAAAATTCAGGTAAACGCGAAAAATCATAAAATTCTGTATGTACTTTCATGTTATCTAATATGGAAAATCCCAGCAAGTTTCCATGAAATCCGGAAGGTATCATTTTCCAAGTACCAAAAATGAAATCTTGATTAAACGTTGTCCAACTTTATGCCGACTGTTCAATCGAACAAGTGAAATAATATTCGTTTCGACATTTGAAAATTAATCGAGTCACAACCAAATTCGTTTTAATTATGACATATTATTTAATAAGTTGTTTTCAAACAATATTATAAATATAATGTATTATATTTCAAACATCATATAAATATAATGGAATGCAAGATGGAATATAAATTTCTTTGTTTATATTTCTGTTCAAATTTTTTCCTTATTATAACAAATTTCTTTGTAAATAAAACAGTATAATATGTAACTGAATAATTAATTAATAAAAAGATATAATTTTTTCAATTCAAATTATGTTTTTCAAATGAATTTTCAGTAAAAAATGAATAAACAAAGTGAAAAATAATTTGAAGAAGTAAATAATTGATTTGATAGTTAAAAAATGTAATAATCAAGGAACGATGCATGCATGATAATTCCATGAAAATTAAATGATGCAAAATTTTGAATTTGAATAAATTTGAATCCAGCGTCGGTTTAATTTATTATTAATAAATAAATAATAATAAAACTATATTGTTATTAATGTATCTCAACAATATTCAATTACTGTTTATCATTTAAATTTACGATCAAATGCATTTAGACTCTGGTTATGAATTTTATCACCGCTGACATAAAATTTGTACATTCAATTTCTTTCAGAAATTTAAATGAAAAAAAACTTTTTAGTTGTTAAGTATAAAACAAAGAAAAATATGTAAGAACATGAAAAGGAGTATTAATTCAAAATTTTTTTGTATTTTGTTGAAATATTGATTAGTAACTCATAAAATATTTCAAGTCATATAAATTTTATCATACGAAAATCATTTCATTCAGTGAATAGTATACAAATTTTGTGATTTTATATGATTTTTAGTAACCTATCCAAACTTCCGAAATTATTACAGTGTGTCGAACAGGGACAGAGACAAAGACACCTGCTTCTCATACACAACCTTATACGGGACCACTAATTCAACTTCAAATCTCGACTATCAAAATTGAACTTAAATTAGCGTACCAAAAATAATTCAACAAAAACGAAACACGATTTACAACTTTAAGCCAAAATTACAAAATTACGAAATCATGAAGAATGTTCATCGATTTCTAAGATTAAAAATATGACGATTTTTGTTTGTTTGTTGCGAAATTGATGTTTGTATAATTTTCTTAGCATGTTTTCAAAACTGAGAAAATGGCATGGATTTAATGCATTTATATTTATCTTAACCTATTTATTGTATTTGTTGTATATATTGAACAATAATAAAAATTAAGAAAATTCAATTATTTATCTCCAGAAATTTTTTTCATAACTTTCTAATAATAATGTTATACTTTTTATATTAACTTTATAAGGTGTGAACTTGAATTATTCCAACTGTTATCGAATTTATCAGAAAAGAATAATAATGAGAATAAATAATGTAAGAATAAGATAATATAATGAGAAGAAAAACAACGAAATTTGTATCCAATATTTATTATCAAATATCTATCTTAACAATAGAACAAGAAATTGGACTTTTACATTTTGTCGTATTCTGGTAGTCACTATTGATAAATAATAATACACTCTAACATTATCACTAATTCATATTAACACTTATATACTAGCCCTACTGCTACTCAAGAACGGTGCAACTTTATGTTTACCGAACAAATATTGCATTCTCCTTCTAGCTAATTTGTTAAAACCTTCTCCAGGTGTTTTTCCCCATCGAGGTACTTAAAGAATTTGTTGGTGTATTGGTGTGGGTGTTCCAGTTTCAACTCCGTCCTGAGAGTCTGGATCACAATTTTATCAATGTCCACTATTTTCGTCATGATTTCACAAAACTTCAAAGATTGCGGACTTAAATCACTCCTAAACGCACTCCAAAAGTACAAGCGACTGTTGTTGATCGTTTGCAATCTATTTTTCATTTTTTTTCAACAAGCCAGATTTGAGTATTTGTAATTAAGAAGCGACTGGATTGTGAGTGCATCGTAGAATTTTACATGGAGGATTCCCGTAGACTACACTCAAATATACAATTACATCGTCACAAGTTATCGTGGTAGGGCAAATATCTTCGAAAATGAACAATCTTTTGTGTGAATCATTGAGCAAAATATGATATCGAATTAATTTAATCGAAACGATTTAATTAAACGAATCAAAAACAACAACTAAAAAGTATTATGTTGCAACACCTGATCCATTAATGGATTATCTTACAAAATGATATTCTTTAATTGATACTTTAATTGATTTAATTGAAACAAAACAAAACAAAATCTAAACGTATCATGTTGCATGCCTACCTTTATAATGCTGAACTGAATTCAGAAAATTATACCTGGTGCTATCGTCACCATATTGAGTTGAACATGAAGAATCTGTTCATATACACGGTGGAGTACATCACGCTCCGGGAGTTAACTGATTTTATCAAACTTACTCGGGGTTTTTCACGAATTTCGTCGTTGATAAAATACCATTTATTGGCTGATAATTTACTGACTGATTTACTGACCGTTGGTCAGTAAAATATCATTTTCGCACATTTATTTTTTTTAACCAGGGAGAAGTACTGAATTGAATAATCAGATATTAACTTGTGATGCCTTAGTAATACTGGCTTAGAAATGTCTGGCTCTGAAAATTCTGAGCATCTCCATAGCCCAAATTTTGATAGATGATGGTTCATACTTTCTTGAGTTTTCATTTTTCGGCTACAGTGGACCAGAAGTAGAGACATTTGAAAAAGATGATTATCCATCTTGCAAAGGGATCATCATAGCAATATGTATGAAAATCAGTTCTTTGTTTGAGTTTATTTTAAAATGGATTGAAATAAACATTGGAAGTGAAGTGAAGTAACATTTTGTAATGAATGGTTCATTTTTACATCTTATGAAATGATTTTTAATTTTTGGTTTCAATATCAAATTCGGTTTCTGTATCGATGTAAGTTTATAATATGAAATCTAAAATTAGGACTCAGAAAACCCTGAGATTTAGAAAGAGATTGTAATGTAAGCATCGAAGGGTATACAAAAGCAACGTTAATAAAATTATGAATTTATAAATCATAATTGGTTTAATTGACAAATGTTTTCGACGTTTTTATGACATTGTAACCCAAGCCTACTGGAGTAATTACACTGACACCCTGAGATGTGTGGAAATAATCAACACTGTGTTGAGATACGAAAAAAAATCATACTCCAGTTATTTAAAGCAGACCTACATTAATCACCGAGAAGAAAACATTTCGACGTTTTATAAGGTATGGCGACTCTGACGACCGGACTTGCAAAACGGACGATGAACGCTTCACGGATTTGCGAGTCGGATTGATGAACAATCCGATCGAGTTAGCTTGCCTGTAAGTTTTCATCATTTTCAAAAGCCGAGGATATTGGCATATCTTCTTCAACAAACTATGTGATGTTTTTTTAGGATAAATGTGTTATTTTGCAGTCAATGACGCTTGTTCACAGAAGTCGGGTAATAAGAGAACGCTTCGTTACGTTTATGAACCATCATTTTATCTACGAGTCAAGTGAAGTGAAGAAGTTTTGATACAGTGAAGAAAGTACTTATTAATTAATTACATGTTTGTGTGATTCTGTAATGATTTTGTAACCAAATATTTACAATTCAGTTATTAATAAAGATAATGTTTCATTTTTGCTGTTGACATAACATTTACTTTAAATAAATATAATTATAATAATATAATGAATAATTATAATTATAATAATATAAAAAAAATTTGATAATTTCAGAAAATGAAAAAATTAGTTTTTAGTTAAGAAAAGTATATTAAAATAAATAAAGGAATGATATATATACAAGCATAATGTTATACTGAGTTATAACAAGTATATAAGTATATACAAATATATAATATGAAATCATTATTAGTTAACCTATTGGATATATAAATTTAACTTTCGCTAGCAATATGACAGCCATGAAATTGAATATTGACCAATCAAGTGGCCGAGATAAATCAAAATTGCATCCTCACGGCCGCCATATTCCCGGGAAAGAAGAGTTTTTGCTTCCAATTATTGTTGATGTTACAGCGCCACTATGGTACAAACACACTCATATTTACATGCCTGAGCTGATGGGCGTGCCGAATGCAGTATCGTATAGGTGCTACCATTATGTCATGTGACTTTTTTCTCACTCTAAATGAGATGAACATAGAATTTCGCGTGCTGTGATTTTAGTTGGCACACACATGCATGTGTAAATAATATTTTATGAAAAAACCCGATTGAATTATTAGTTTAAAAATCTAAAATGGATGTATAATAATACAATAAATAATACAAAACAAAAATTCAATTTAAATTCCTCTGTAGATCCTTAGAAAACATTTTTGTCACGTTGCACAGAAATCATGGAATAGGAAGCAACAAAAGGGATAATAAATTTGAAATATTCATCATATTTTATTACAAACATTTATTATAAGTTAATAGCCGTCAGGTTATACATTTTGTCTGTTTACATATATAAATACAAATATATAAATAAATACAAGAAATGTATAATAAACACAGAAATGTATAAATATAGACAAACAATTCTCAGTCAAACTAAACCACTTGTTGTCATCATCCAAGGAGTTTTCGTTTCTGTCCTCGGCAACTCACCGCGGGAGTCTGATGGTTTGTAGTTATACATTGTCATTGTACAAACTCGCAGCCAAATCGTAATCCATAGCGTCCAACATCGATCCAGTAACTCCGAATAGATGATACCATGGCTCATTATCCGGAGTTTTTATTGCAAGAATATGCCAATATTCTTTATCTTTCGAAATAATATAAATACATAAACAGGCCAATTGTAAGGGCGTATACTTGATGCACATTGTAGTTTGGTTCAGGCATTTTCTTCCTAGGGCATTGGCATGCTTCTGAAGAACTTCCTGTTCTCCTATGTACCTGCAGAATATGCTGATATGTTCCTGCGCATGCTCCAGCTTGAAATCCGGTTCAAACAACCGGATCATAGCTTCCTCAGTTGCCAGGGCTTTGTTTGTAATTTGCACAAATTTTGACGATGTGATGTCGATGTGTTCCTTCCACATCCACCAGTATGCGAAGGCTATTATATTATACCTATTGCACGGCATGTCTTCCGTCCTACAGGCAATCCAAAGTGACGCTATCGTCACCAGCAGTGTTGTGTATTCTTTCATTGAATTATACATGAAAAATCTGTTCATGTATACGATGGCGTGCATTGCACACAAGTCCGGGAGTTGCATGGTTTTGGTGGTTTCGTTGATCAGCTCCACCGATTTCATGCGAAGGCTGTGCTCCTCCTGGTGACTAATTTCATCAAACCTACTCGGGGTTTTTTCGCGAATCTGGTCATTGGTAAAATACCATTTGCTGACTGAAGGCATTTCCGCACTTTTACTTTTTTGAATTTGGAAGGTTTAACTTGAAGAAACACTTCGAGTCTCTGAGGTTTGAGCAATACTGATTCAGAAATGTGTGACTTGGAAGTGCCCGAATTTCGAAGGAGGCCAGGGTCCTCCCCTGAATTTTCATTGGTCGGTTGCAGTGAAGGAGGCAAGGAAACCTCCAAAAACCTCCGTTTTGGTTTAGAAGCAGTAAAAAGTTGATTCCTTTTCCACTTTCCATTTTTTCTCTTTAGGGTTAGGATAAAATGATTGTTGATTCTTGGTTCAATGTGAAATCAGTTTGATATATTGCAAATTTACAAACAATTTTCTTATGAATCTTCGTTAATATAAAAATAGTGCAACTATTCTAAATTTGGCTATAAATCCTCCTAAAGAGAAAAAAGCGCATGGCATCTGAATTGGCTTATGTATCAAATCAGTTAACTTCACTTTCGTTCCTCTTTTCTTATTGGCCCATTTTATCCGCGGGTTAATTTTTGAATTGATATTTATATTATAGATATATTTATACTAGTTGATTAACGCGCTACGCGCGTCTGTTAG
>JAAMPD010003114.1:0-11315 GCA_025266255.1 Trissolcus basalis
ATAAATTATATTAAATTTTAGTATTATTAAAAGTAGAAATCGCCTTCAGAAAAGTATATCACTACTTTATGATTTTTAATACTAAAATTTAGAATATCATTTCTCTCCGTGCACTATTCTTTATTGTAGCCCTCTATCATTTTCATAATTTCAGCTAATTAAACTGAAATCAATATTGCATGAAAAAAAAAAATGTTTTCGAAAAATGGCATACTCTACACCTAATTCCCAACTATTATCACATAAAACCCTAATCCAAAGAGTATGTCAATTTTCAAAAAATGTCACCTCGGTGTGTGTCGCTAATTTCTTGATTAACGATGGACCAAGGCAGAGCACTAAAATGATCAGAAACCCAATCGCGAGTCTCTTTCAATTCCAGCCTTGTAAAGTCAGTCATAAAGAGTAGAAATAGAAAAAAGCAACCAAAAGTTGCAATTGCAAGTAAAATTTAAAATTTGCAAAAAAAAAAAAGAAAAAAAAGAGAGATTGAACAGGCTGTGTTTGCGGTGTTGCAGGATGCACGCGGTTGGATTGCACTCGGCCTTGGCCATCAAGCGTCAGCGAAAGCGCCGGGATGAGCAGCGTCGGGCTCAGCAGCGGCGTTACAGCGCGCAATCGGGCGAGAGCGGTCTGACATCGCCGAGGGCGTCTACCGGGTCGCTGGAGCACCACCCGCGTCACTACAAGTCGGGGCACAATAGCCACCGCTCGGGGGCCCAGAGCGCGCTGGACACCAAGGTGGTCACTTCGATCGGCATGCTGCACATTGGGGTGGTCTTTCTGGTGCTGGGGGCGTTCTTGTTGGCGAGCGGTCTTCTGCCAGGTGACCTGGCCTCCTTCGGCACCAAAGCCTCCGGGGGTTGGTGGAACGAGCTCGTGGCCATCGGCTTGTTTGCCGTCATCCTGGGCATCTTCCTCATCATCCTGAACCGCGTGATCGCGCAGAAGGCTGAGAACGATCTGGAACAGTATGTTCAGCAGCAGCTCACAAGGTCAAAGTCAGGTCATCGGTTGGAGAGGGACGTGGAGACCGGGGGATTGCAGACTCGCCACGCCCGCAGAGCCAAGCAGATGAAGAACACCGTGTCCTCGAGCTCGATCAAGACTCAGGAAGAGAGAACAACTTCGGAGTCACCGCCTCGGAGTCCACCTCCTGCGTACTCGCCACCCCCTCTTGCCAACGGGGTGGAAGTGGATATTCCGGAACCGATGAACGACCCCACGGTCCTGTACCTCGAGCAGATCACCGAGGAGGACGGGGTCGGCGACCGACTCGACACCTCGACGAACAACAGCCTGAGCCCGGGGTCGCCGAGCGACACCCGCGAGCTCCTGCAGCACGCGATTCATCCGCGAGCCTGTAAACAAAATGGCCACCATTCGCCGCACCAACTGCCGCAAGCCCACCGACCAATCTACGTGTCGCGGATCTAGACGCGGGACCAAGCTTCAAGTCGCATTTTTACTCCATCTCAAATCTCATACTGATCGCTGGATCTTAATGTAAAGGGACTCATGCATATCCGAAAGATATCAGACATCGCTCTCCACGTGCCGCATTCATGAATACGAGACAAGCTTCGGCGCTTAATGCGTCTCGCATCACAGCCCTTGCTGTTGGCCAATCAGCGAGTTTTGCATCTCATGTATACTAGTGCTACTAGAATCTTAAACGTTCAAAAACTCGCGTGGACGTTTATTTGAGTGACGTGATTCGAAGTCTACCCGAAGATCTAAAGGAAAATTTTGATCTTAAAGGTGATATGTAACTCAATCTCGTGTTGTCTTTCTTATACTCGTTGATGCAACGGTGCCGCCATCTTTGTCGCACCTATACGACTTCAAAATCACCTTAACCATTTACATGGAATCGGGTATAACACGAACGTAATGCAGTGAGGAAACTTGGATATTGTATATATTGAAATTATTTTAATTATCAATTTTGAATTAAATTAAAAATTAATTTTTCAATTACGAAGCTTTCGATTTTAATGTTTAAGATTGTTCTAAGATGGCGACGATGAATAGTTAGGTCACGAAATGGCGGACCTCGAACGCGCGTTTATTCAAATGTGTGGAAATGTTCATTTAAAAAAGTTGAATGTTATATTATTTGAATATATTTTGAACGTTAACCAAAATTCAATTTTTCTAATTTGAACATAATTCTCGATTATCGGCTAGACTTCGAATGTCACTTGGAACATTAGATTTCAGTTAAACTATGAATTCACTCGAAATAAAACAAATAAAAACATTCCGTAAGTAACATAAACGTCAGAGTGCATTTTCTATATTCTTACAACGAATGTTTTCTGTCCCGGGTGTGAACGAATTTTTCAAGATAATGCAAGAAACATTTTTTTTTATTCGAAGTACGCCTATTGATTTCGATGTTGAGGAGTACCAGCGAGGGGCATGTGAGAAAGCAACTAAATGTTAGAAAGACGTCTCTGTGAATTCATACGTGGAACATCAATATTTACTTGCAACGTTTCACATATGAACGGAATTTTACTATATGATGGAGCATGTAAGATTGAACAACAAGGGGCATAATGTGGATGTAGCAACTTTCAAAGAATCCATGGATAAAAATAATCAGTAGACCAAAATTAAACAAAAGAAAAACAAAATTACTTTTTTATACGGTGAAAAAAATGTTATAGTAAAAAATTATATATTTTTAATTTGTAATAACTTAGATTTTTGAAAAAAAAATAAATAAGGTAAAATTATACATTTAGATTTCAATTAGAGACAAATCCGTAGATCGTAGAATAATATACAAGTGTTCATAAATATTATATATTGAAAATTGTGAACTGACAAAATTGGTCGGAAATAGTTCTAATCAAAATACTGCTCAAAAGGACAAAAATAACAGAGAGTTTGAAAATGTATTCCGTAAAGCTCATTGAATCTTTATCAAACGTAATTATAACGTTGAATAAGCGTTTTGAAATGTATGAGTCACGAGAGGAAATTATTACAATCAATAACAATTTCGTTACGATGCACAAAAATGATAATTTTTTTACTACTACATTTTTTGTAATTATTCATAATAATGATTTAATTTTTAAATGAAACAATTTTTTCGATATCCATGTTTTTTTCAAAGTTACGCATATCCCTACGAAAATGATATTTAAGGTTAAAAAGAAGTGAATTTTCGAAGCCTTCAAAAGGCAGAATATCTTCGTCCAGTAAATGTTTCAGTGTAAATTATAAGACATAAAAGAAAAATTATTTCTATTTACGCTTTTTCTTATAAAAATGTGAATGAAAAATATATAAAAAAAGATTTAAATATATTATAGAAAATTACAGGTTAAGAATAAGAAGTATATAAGGTGGTGGACATGCAAGCTTAAATGTCATTTTATCAATAAGTTTTAATCACCACTATTGACGTATTGTAATCTACGAATAAAATTATCCGGAGGAATATCTTAGTATGGGAATAATTATCGACGTGGTTGTTGAACAATTGAATGTTTAATAAACGATCCGAATCTGATATTTCGCTAATTGCATTTAACGGCAACTTTGTACGATCATCGATTTTCGTCTGTGGTTTACAAGTTACGATTCAACTTGGAGATTAAATATTAGATTAAACATAATTATAAGAATGCGAGACCAAATAATTTTATTCGGACCGAAAAGCAGTTGTTAAATGTTTAATTTACCATTCACTTCGTGCAAACAAATTTTTATGTTCAAATCAAATTGTTTGTTCGTTCCTTCATTTATAGGAGCAACTTGTGATACCGACAAATTTTGCAATCGTACCTAATTCACAAATGAAAGTCATTGCAAAAAGTAAAATTCATTGCTCTTTGGACGTTTGAAGATGAATTTTTATTTCAAAAATGTGATAATAAATTAGCATTCCATATCTTTTTAGAGTTATAGATTTTTTTAATTATTTATTTAAAAAAAATATTAAGTATTGCGAAGTTTAATATTTACATTACCAAATGTAAATTTTCAATAATGTATGCGGAGATAACAATTTATAATTTTCCAAGAAATTTTCAGTATTAAAAATCTGAAAAATAAAAAACTATGAGTCGTTGAAAAACTTACATTTTGTTCTGCCATTAATTTTATTTTCTTCGAAATAATAGAAGTGTTTTGTTTTGTCATTGAATTGAAGTTTATAAACAATATTAATCGTACGAGTTCAATCATTACGTTTCTCAATAAATACTATATATAGAATTTTAAACAAATTATTATTGTACATTTAATCACTGTAAAGTTTAAGAACTTTTTTCAATGTCTGATTCCGAAATCGAAACATTAACAAAAAAAAAAGACCACAATTCAAATTGTTCAAAATATATTCCAAATTGTTATTAATCTTTGAAAGACATATGGGGTACATTTTGGAAGTTGCGAATGGAAAGCGACAAATCAAAAATAACGAATGAAATCAAATAATTAAAACCGACGTTTCGATCAGAAGAATTTTTCAACCAGAGCTAATGTTAGCTGCAGAACGATTTCCCTATACCCTGAACGCTTCCTCTCTAGCTTGAATTCTCCAATGTTAAATTACCGTATGAAAAATCGATAAGGGCAATTGCAGATGAACAAATATGCTCCTTAATAATCAACAGTGAAATTCATTAGCTGAGCAGAGATTAATAACATCGTAGACACATGCAATCCGTTAATGCGAGAACACGTGAAAGTAAACAACAAACGATTCGCGGCGAATTCCGATTAATCATCATACTCCAGAATAATATGCCGCACAGAGAAATGCCAAAACGCATTATTGTCCAAGGAAACGATTTATCAATAGCTGATTTCGAGCTTTGCTGATCGAAGTGAATACCGAGAGGAGATTTTTGTAACTTAAAATTCAAAAGGTGACATAACCTCAAAAAGCAATTTTTTTTTCAACCTTTCGTTTTTAAATATTTTCATGATATATAAGCAATGCAAAAAAATGTTACGAAAAGTGTACGAATTAAAGATGGTAATAAATTTTGCTTATTAAAAAAATCGCGAAAATATACATTCCAAGTTGAAAATTTAGTTCCACATTTGTCCTCTTGGTGGCGCGCTTCAATTTAATGATTCGAATTACTATTGCATCCTCCAGCGATTTAGAGAACTTATCTATTGCTGGTATTTTTACACCTGATTTATATTTAAAAAAGTGTATAGTTAAAAACAAATGAAAACGTGATTGAAAAAAAAAGGGTTTTGGTTGTACAAACTTTTTGTACTTTTTCGCATGTCTATCGATGCCTTGTTAAGTGAAATCTCTACTATACATATATAAGTATAAATTAAAAATACACGCGAGAGGTTTAAAGTACTATCTTTTTACGACAAATGACGACGTTTAATAATACTTTTTACATAAAAAGAAACTACTAGTCTCGCCTGGCTCTGAGCTATTTCTTTTTCATCTTGTACATTTGCACAATGTAGGACAAATATATATAATGATTATACATACATATATAAAAACTTTGATATAATTTTTATATAATTGACCAAAGCTATGACCACTTTATATATAGTAATGCACTTGTACTACTATAAGCTTGAATCTCAAATCTTTTGGTACGTTGCACAAGGGTACAAATATATTTTTTCGGTTTTCTTCGACTATGATAATACCTTTAAGACTTTTCACATTAAATCAATTTCTGATGAATAAATTTGAAGGAATTCAAAGAAACGAGAAATTTAAACAAATCCTTTCACTACAGTATTAAATGGATTCTGCATGTAATATAACATAATTCGAGATTATTTAGAGCGACTCCCGAATTTTTACGATACATGTTGCACGGCGATATAAAAATGAAAGCAAAATGTTCGTCCGCCGTTTTCTATAACAATTGTGTTTATATTATGAAACATAAATTTATGACATCCTTAAGTATGATTTTTTTAAAGTTATATAGGTATAAGTATGATTTTTATATGACATTCCATTGAGCAGACCTTTTTTAGTGCATCAATTTTGTTAATCAACAATTGATTGTAATTTGAAAAAAAACAAATAAATAAATAAATATTATGTTGACAGGTGTACTCTAAATTTTTTGTACTTCACCATTCGTCTCGAGTCGGTCTTATGGGATTTGTTGAAATCGTATGCGGTTGTCGGTGGGAAAGACAACACATTTTTCACCTACATTGCCCAGTGCTAATCTTTTACGCAGCACGTTTCATTCCATAAATGTTTCTGTAATCCCTGGTTCAAAATGCTGCTTTTCATCTTAATTAAGGAAATTCAGAGTGAACGCAGTAAATTTTTAAAGAGAAATCGCATTTTAAACTTCATAAAATTTCCAAGTAACAACGTTAAATATCAGAAATTTTATCACTGAATAAAAATTTTTACTCTGTAATACAAAGAATCTGATTATTAAAATTTTATTAATACCCCGTCATTTTTCACTTGTAACAATCGGAGCAAAACAATTCGATAAATTAAGCAGTCTATACCTCATTGACTTATCGGTATAATACATGACCAATGAATACGTTAACGATAAAACGTTCGCTTCTGCATTTGCAATGTAATTTAAATAATTTTGTATTACGCAGATTGGAAATTCATATTGTTATAGATGACATCTGGCGTTGTTTTATTTTAGTAACTTTTTTCCAATTTTAGCTTTTCATCATACTAAGTCTTTTTTTTGTTAAAAATATATTCTCCCCCCTCCCCCCCCGCCACAGATATGAACGATATGTAAATATTACAAATATGAATGAAAATCATTAGTTCAACTTTTAATTTGTAAATTTTGACTAAATTTGTATTCTCGAATTGAAAATTCTTATCTGATCAAAAAAAAAAAAAAAAAAAAAAAAAGGGTCATTTTTAGTACGAATAATCTTAAATCAATTTCACTATATAATTTAAAGGTTAAAGTGAACGTATGTATGAGACATATATGTAAGCATATATGCAAATAATACTCGACACATTTCGGATATTTTTATCATAAATTCTACAATGATGAAAAATTAAATACAGATTATAATTATTAAATGTTCCTCTAATAATGTACATAATGTATTATATATTTAATGCGTTGCCAGAATTAAATCAGACAATCATTATTGTATTATCCATAATTATAAATAGTAATTGAGGGATGTTTAGTTTAATGAAAATTCGTTATTATGAAAAAAACTAAAATATTGTTCCACGGTTCAGAGTTCATAATAGTTATGAATCCTTTTTTTCAGTAAGTATGTGACAAATTTATTTACCATATATGTCGCATACATTCTTTTATATAAAGGTTGCTTCAACTGTCAAATTAGCAGAGAATTAATACCCAAGTCTTGCGTATAATTTTTGTGTAAATTCAGACGCTGACACCGAGCCAATCAGAACTTGTATTACTAATTAATCATATTAGCATGGAACTAGTTTTCTCCTAATTAAATCACGTGACTTATTCAGCTGATTCAGGAGTTTTTTAACTTAAAAAAAATTGATCTCCTTAACGAGAGCAAAATGAATTATTTTTGGAATTTCAAATGTCCACGTTAAATTTTAAATAATCGTTTTTGTTCGAAATTTCCTCCCTTTTTGATTGCTGTAATATAAGACTAATAAAATGACATTATGAGCACCGTAATTTTCGCGCAGCAATGCTGATTGTATTTCAGTATCGATTTTAAGTTTAAATTGAAACAGAGTCTACTTTGAATGTAAATCATGAGGTATAACATTTTTTAGTACAAAAATTTACTTGTTTTTATGCAAACGTTATACACTCCACATAAAATTTCAATTTTCACTTCAATTTTCCATTTCAATGGCTATTGAGATGAAATTCTTTGAAATCAAATCTCAAAAGGTAAATACTATATTTCTGTGAAGAAAAAAAAAAAAATGTAAAAAGCAAATTTTGAATTTGTTGAATTTAATTTTGAATAGTTTATGTGAAATGAGTTACGTATTATTAATTCCGACGAATGGATGTTTTACATGAGGAGCATGGGGAGCTCATTTTACATGAGTTTATGAAGAAGCAAAAACTCGTACCAACACCGCATTTCATAAGAAAAAATTTAATGCATACTTTGCGCACAACACTGTGTTATGAATTACGTACCGTTCGTTCGTTCGGATATAGGTATACATGATCCGAGTAAAGTTCTAATTAGATGGATTGGATATTCAGTGATTAATAACTTTTTTTTCTGCAATTCTTTATCGCTCGGGCAGTCATTATTTTGCGACATGAATTTCAAATGAAAATCTTGTCAGCTGTATACTCAATGAAATCTTTAGAACAAATCAATGTGTCAAAACCAGCAGATTGAACTGCTCCAAGTATGAGATTTTTATAGAAGTTCAAGAAAGAGGAGAATACCGAACTTATAAATTCACGTCGTATGAAACAAAATTACAGTGGTTTCATTTTATATATAGTATCCGTATTTTATACATCATATATATAGTTTTAGTTTACATTATCCATTTTAAAATACTCCTATTGATTTTCTATATGCTGTTTTAATAATTGAAGTTGAAGTGTTAAAAAAACAAACTAAGTAAAATGATTTAATCTTAAATTTATCACGGAATCAATTCTCCAATAATTTTATTCTTTTACGATTACCGACAATCAAGCAGGCGAGATTAAGCCATCAATATTTTTATTATCCAAACTGTCAGAAAGTGTCTGAGTTTATCTTGAAATACACAAGCATTAACCCGGCAGACTATATCGATCGGTTTACAAAGATTGGTTTGCAAAAACAGAAAAGAAAAACATTCCAAATGGTGAGCAATCATTTCACCTAAATGCACCAAATAATTTTTTCATCTTGTTTCCTTCCGCTGAAAACAAATATTATAAAAAATGGAACGCATATCTTATGACTTTGTATACTTTTATGTTACTTTTTGTGAAGTTCTGCAACCATAGGATCGTCAAAAATTAATAATTTTTTTTTATACCCGTGCGTCACAGGCTTTTTAAATAAAAAATTTTTAGTTCGATTAAAATTATTCAAGCCATTTAATTATTAAGGTTTTTCTTTCTTTTGTTTGTTTGTATATTTTTTTGCAGTAAAAGAATCGTAAAGGAAGGTCTACATTGAATCTAATTAGAGATTTTTTTTGTCGGGACGATGTGGAAAAAAATGTTTACATGCTTTTTATTCGTTTGTTAAAACTAATGAATATTGCGAATTTTTACATGGATAAAATAACAAATTTTTTTGACAAAAAAAAAAAAATGAATCAAATTCTTTTTTCATAAAATGTATAGATTCCATTTCCAAACTTTCAAATAAAATTTTGGGAGTACATTTTTGCCTCCCCGAAGTGAACTATTTTATAGAAGAAATTTTTTATACATTTGCTTGAATATTGATGTTAATCTAGGTCGAGTGGTGATATAAACTTGCTGTTTATATAATACATGGAATAACTATTGTCTACAATTCCGCAATTCTTCTTCAAATATTGATGTTATACAGTTTGGATCAACTTATTCATACGTAACTTAATCAACGTCAATTCTATGGAAGACTGAAATTAACATTTGCACTACCAAACACTATGACAAACCACTTGAATATCAAAACCACAATCAGGCACAAACAACTTTCAACGGTGCAACAATTTTAACAATATCCATTGCAGTGCTCATACAATAAAAGAATAATTCACTGATTGCAAAATAATTAGATTATTATACTTTAAACAATATAAAATATTTAAAAATTAAATTTTGTACTAAAAATATTTTTGTGTAACCAATTATGAGAAATTGATTGAAAAATAAAAAAAAATTGAATATTCTTTGTTAAAATAATTTCATGACTTTCATTTAAAAAAGTTTTTTTTAATAAAAAATTTTTTTTGTCATTAAGTGCATACCAATGAAAGAGCAAATTAATCCATGTGACATACGTTGATTACATATTTCTTATACAAAAAATTAAGCTTGCCTAATAGGGCTTGCATGCAACCACAGAATTCTAAATGATTTACTTTAAACATTGTATTTGATTACGGACAATACAAACTCAATATTAGCGCGTTTCAAAAGTTTCGTGTCTCTGCAGATTAAAATTTGAATGGAAGTGTGGATTATCTCACGAAACTTTCATGACATGTATTAAACATACAGATACATTTTTAACGCAAACATCAAGTCGCTATTCTCAAGTATATTTCCCTGACACATTCAAATGTTACTCCAAATTTACATCCATTTGAATTAAGTTTTTTGATTTTCTTCAATCTTTCTTGCGTGAAGATTGTATAGTTAGAATATAATTATAAATAGTGTATCTTAAGTACTGGTGACATTAAAGTTTGGAATTTAAATATACGAATTAATTTTTCTATTCAGGAAAGATCATCTCACTAATTTGAATTTCTTAAATTCCTGTATGCCCTTACAAAGCTGGTAATATAGAATAGAAATTACAAAGATCCTACTGTGTGATAAAAGAATTTAAATAAAATGGTTTTAATTTTATGGAAATTCGGTATGTGAACTTGTACCCCTGACGTCCGGATAGAAAAAAAAAAAACAATGTCATGCAAACATTGCATAACACCAGAACAATGAAATTCTCAAATAGATCTTTTAATTCAAAATGGATCAATTTAAAGAATATTTGAAAATGTTACCCTTTACATCAAACAATTTCCTACATTTTTCAATTAATTAACATTTTTACTGAAAATTTTCTTTTTCATCAGTTTTTAATCTGCCAAGCGAAAAAACACATCACAGAGAAACTTTGTCCAACGCATAAACGAAATAATTTCAGTTTTCAGTTTTTCATTTTAATTCATTCATTTTCGTTATTGTATTCGTGAAATGTTGAAATCAATTAACAATTCTCATTTGCTAAAAACACAAAATTAAAAAGCACACAGAATATTTCATTAATTTCATAGCGTTTTATGATTAAACTAAATTCTGCAACTTCACTAGAAAAAGTGAATTATCATGTTTCATATTCCTTTCAACAAATCAGGCACAAAACGTCTAATGCTGGTGGTTGACATTCTGTTTATCGGTATTTTAGAAAATAAATCCTCATAATCGTACGAAACTTGGAAAGCCTGAATCAACATAGTCAGCATGCATAGCAAAGTGAGATATGTTGTTTCGAAAATGCGTCTGCATATTAAGAGATTTATGTCCCAGACCAGTGCACTTATTCGCAATGCCAATAACATCAGGATGAATTTTAATCAAAAATTTGAGTCCTGTTTGATTTAATTTTTTTTGTTCGTCTATTTTTAATTAAACAAACTCGAATTGATTTGAAAC
>JAAMPD010003115.1:0-11309 GCA_025266255.1 Trissolcus basalis
CATCCGCTAGGGTTATAGATTAAGCATATGCTGAGACGCCGAGTATATACCCCTAGCGGATGGACGCTGGAAGGGTCTTAAGGAAAAGGATGCCCAAAAAGGAATGAATGGATGGTCGAGGATTTGTCAAAAAGCGTATTTTTTGCTAGTCTACAGCAGTAGGTGGTGTTATTTGCCGAAGCAAACGGTCATGTGGTTTGAAAAATGCAGAGTACATATAATATGAATTAGTCGGTCTTATTGTAAGAGAGAGCGGATAGATGTCGCCTAGCGGCGAGGCGCGGTACTACGTTATTCAAGTTTTTTTTTTTCTCGAAAGTGGTTGTGGATGGAGTTTTATACGTTATTCTGAGTTCGCCGCCTACGCCAGCGCAATCTAGCGGCGGAACACGGCGTTCTCAGTCGAAGCGGTCGGTAGTCGGTAATGCAGTCGATAATTCGTTTTAGTAAGGTTATATCTGTCATAGTAAGGTTATGTGTACATGTGTCAGTATATAAAATGTTTGCAATGTTTAATAAATATAGTTAAAATTCATAAAATATGTATATAAATATATTATATTTATATATACAGATCTTAATATATAAGAGATTATATATGGTAAATATATATGATCTCATCAATACAATGATGTTTCATGTATGGACCTGATGTGATTCTTTTTGCTAAGGGGATTATATACAGAAATAAATGTTCATGAAAAACCAAATTGTCTATAGAATATTTGTAACAAAAAAAGATTTTCAAAGTGTAAATCAAACATTTAATGAAAAAAGTCTGAGAGTTCTATCCATGCGAGTATTTATGCGATACATATCCTAAGAGAGATCATCTAGATATTGCACTGTTGAAGCATTGTCATGCTAATGTGGCTGTGAACCAGCAGCCCGATATAACAAGAAACGCAGCTGATTTTTGTGCTTATCTGTTGCGCGCGCGTTACGCTATCAAATCCGAAGAATCATATACACTGATAATCTGTCTCGATCGCGGGTATACATTTGTTTCTTTTCACGACCTAAGGAATCCGAACTATGGAAAGAGAGGCGAAATAAAGTGCAATTCTTCGATTCAAATCGTATAATTTATGACGATTTTTGATATCCCTGAGAATGTTTAAGATAAAGATAAAATTGATGTTCTCACCGAGCTTAAAACTTGCCGAAATGTACTTTTTTCGAATTTATTTTTAAATTCGTAAACGTTTTATATTAAACTTCACTCTTAATTTAACAATCATTTACAAAGTTATTCAATGTTCACAATAAACTAAAAGGTTTAACAGAAAATCCAAAGATGTTGTTTTTCAAAGTTCAGCTAAACACTTTAAAATTTCAAAAATTGTTAAATTTAAAAAATTGAAATGTATAAAATTTGAATTAAATAACGATACTATTATTTTAAGGAATAAAAATCGTTTTTAATTGTGAAACGAAGAAAAATGTCAATCTTAGTCGAAATTCTTGTGCCTTTGGTAAAAAGATAGATGCTGCATAAAGTAACGAGGTCGACAAAGACATGCGGAGAGGCAGTTTGACCTTTGAAATTTTCCGCGAGCGCCTTCTTGTGCAGCGCCCTCTATGCTGACACCTGTAAGACGTGCATTAAAGTCACGCCTCAATGAGGAGCGTTTCTGTCTACATGACAGGATCAAGTCTCAATGACTTAATGAACCGTGATGCGCTTTAGTTTTGCAATATTACGTAGACCAATTAAAATGAAAAAAAAGGTGGTAATAAAAATAATAAATTGATAATTCTCATTAACTTTAATATCGGAATTCGAATTTTCATTAAAAAAATTGTAATGTTATTTACTGATATTAAAATTAAAATTATCGACATTCAAGAAAACAATTTGAATTAGATTTTTTTTTTTTTTTTTTTTTTTAGCAAAACAATTTCGAAATCAAATTTTTGGTTGAAACAATATTAAATATGAATTTTTATTTTATAATTTGAATTTTTGGCGGGAACAATTTGAAATTCCAATTTCTATTTCGCAATTCGAACTTTTGGCGGAAACAAAGTAAAATTTGAGTTTCTATTTGACAATTCAAATTTTTGAGTGGAACAAAATTAAATATGAACTGTTATTTCATAATTTGGATTTTTGATAGGAACAATATTTAATATTTAAATTTCTATTTCGCAATACGAATTTTTGGCAGGAAAATATTCGAATTTTTTTGGCGGTATAATTCAGTTGAAAGTACTAAATGAGACATGCGCAGATTCATATGTCATGTTAGACATAAAAATGAAATGATTGACGGAATGATTTACGATGGCGGTAAAATTTTGCAGTAAAATTACGTGATCGAGAAATTATCAGAATGCGTGATGAAGCTGACTATTAAATCATTGATCGAGGCCGATTGGCTGGTCGAAATCATGCAAACGAGCGGCATTAATTGCGCGAATGCGTAGACGCGATAGTTTTGCGTCGAGCGAAAAGTCAAGAAAAAGAGACAACGAAAAAGATGCGAGAAAGGCTCTGCTTTACGACTGTTTTAATGCTGACTGAAATATGGCGACCGATGAAATCGGTGCACCGACCGGCCGCGGTCTTCCTTATGAGTTTACGGTGCTTGTGCAATGGCACGGCATGAAAAATTGCGTGAACGCTCATGAAAATGTCGCCGTATATTCGGTAGTTTTTCCCCTCAAATTATTTTCCTGGACTGAAAACCAAGGTTAACGAAGTTACAAGTTGTTTCACGATGGTTGCTACAAAAATTACAAAATAATACTACAAAATTATTAGTCATTTTACGCGTCAGATGTTTATGTTAGAAAAATTGTGTTTACGACTTATAGAAAGTTTTTCCATCGACATTCAAAATTTAATCGAGTATTGATGTTTTTAGATGATCAACTTTTAGTTAAAAATTTTAAATATATGAGTCATTCAAGTGGACCCAAAATATCAATTAATTGGAAATGGGAGCACACTCGTGAAATGTTTGTTTTTTCTTGACTTTTGGAACCCCTTTCGTTGTGAACCCCCTACGACACTTTTTCAGGTAAATATCTAAATTTGTAAAATGAGTTATCATTAAAGAGATTCACTTATCTGAATATTCGTAACTCGAATATTTAGATTACTATTATCTACTCATAAATATAAAAAGTCACTAGATTCAGGACCATCAATTTGACTCTTCCAGAACGAGGAATTCTAGACGAACATATAATTATGAATTTATCCCTCACGGACGAAAATATATTTTAATATATCTACAAAAATATAAAAGATATATAAAATTTATAAAACGGCAATAATCAGTATATTCTTATTATATTTTTTTTATATTTTTCATTTTATAAAATTAATTTCTATAAAATAAAATATAAAAAATATATAAAATTTGTATAAAAAAGCGGCAATAATTTGTATATTCTGTTTATAAAATTTGCGTTTACATTTTCGTCCGTGAGGGTTGTGTTCGACATCTGACGACAAGAATTAGTTTTGAAAAAATTGAAAATGACAAATTCTTCTTAAACTTGCTGTTAATTTTTATTGTTATTGTGGGAGTGTTTTAAAAACACAATGTCAGAAGTCTTAATGGAAAAAGTTCAGTGGAGATTAGGTGCTGCAAGTTTTTAGTGAATGTCGTCCGTACGGATGAATGACATTGTGAAAAGTTTGTGAAATAAAAACAGAGTCTTAATCTCGATTGATCAGTTACGTGCGACAAAGCGCGAATCCGTTTGGAAGTTAGGATCTGCGGAACAATGTGACCTGGAATTTTTATCGCTGTTGAAATACGTTCCAAGGACAATAATCACGACCGAGTTTTCATCGGTTTAGTGGCTAAATCGGAAAAGTTTAAGCATCATCGGGCGATTTTGAGAGCATAGCGGGAGCTTCCAACTCGGATTAGTTTTTAAGTAAAAATATGTTTTGGTTTATGCCTGGAAAACAAATCAGTGAAATCTTAATAATTTTAACTTAAACTTTATTATTAAAAACTGGAAAAACTTTGGTTTCGTAACAATTTGTGTTGTAAAAACTTTAATCTTGTAGTAACAGAAAAAAACGACTTTTCTTCTTTTAAACAATTCAATTTTTTAACATG
The DNA here is from genome assembly GCA_025266255.1 of Trissolcus basalis. NCBI lineage: Eukaryota > Metazoa > Arthropoda > Insecta > Hymenoptera > Scelionidae > Trissolcus > Trissolcus basalis. The sequence goes on from JAAMPD010003115.1 coordinate 4,086, forward strand.
ATCCAGAAAAAATTTTTAGTCTGATGTCCGTCTTGGTTTATTTCGAACAGTTTTTTTGGTCATCTAGTTTTTCATTTTTTTATTCGTATAAGCAATCTTGAAACGTAGATTGACTAACAATGTTTAGCACATCGTTTCATCAGTTCCTACTGACCCGGGCCTTTTTCCCAATGATTCAAATATGAGCTTGACCAAAGCTTTTTTAATGTGTTCATTGAAGTGGTACATTTTCAGACTCAGTCGGTTATGTAAGGTGTCATTATTCAAATACTGCACCTGAAAATTTTCTCTTAATTTATCATTGCTATTAAATTCTCTTTTTTCGGGAACATCTGAAAACTGCAAAACAATTTTCAGATAATCCCAGAAGATTAATTTTTATCATGTTAAATCGTTAGATAAATATTTGAACCTCTGTATTAAATTAAATTGAAAGTGATTCACTTCTAGGAGATATTTGATAATTTTTTTGAGATTTTATATAAATATATGATGGAGAATTGATATAATAGTTTTGTAGAATTGTAAAACGATTGATTGTATTAATCCTCAACATATAATACTGTTGAACTTGCGCAGCCAGTTCAATTGTAGGTTAAAGTAAAGAGAACGCTTAGTGAACGGGAATCCCCCCGTTAACTGATCGTCTGACTTTTCGTTGTCTCGGCTCGATCTCCATTCACATTAGTCATGTTTTCAAACATCAATTCACAATTTATTCTAAAGATACAGTCAATACATAAACATCAAAATAATAAATTCATGTATAAACTCACACGTTATAAAGGATTTAATTTTCATTCATATTATTTGTAAAAACAAGTAAAATTTTTTTCCTTCAACATAATTTTTACAGACTATTTAAATGCCGGAATTAAATATAGTTGATGACTCACAACTGGTGTTTTTAAGATTTATGGAATATAATAATGCACTGAACGGGCTGGTCGTTTGTTAAAAACGAGCACAAAACAAGTCATTGCTCATTAAATAATTAAAATAATAATTTGAAGCTGCAAATAAACAGAAGAATAAATAATGAAAATGAATTAAACATTAGCAATGTTTTTGAACTATTCGAACTATAAACTAAGTCTAATTCTAAATGGTTTGAACAATTTTTTACTGAAAATTCTAAAGGGTTCATAAACAATTTAAACGTATTGATAAAATTCTAGCATTAACGTCATGGTATTAATGAATTTGATAAAAAAATTGCATCAGAGAAAAATGGCAAATGCGCTTTACGTTTTGCAAATAACGTTTACGCGGCAGTATATGTAATAAATTTCTTAACAGATTCGAAACGCAGTGCGTTACTAGCACGTGTGATGATGCGCGGCGAAGTCAGTGGCCGGCTCACCGTGCGGCACCGGGGTCCCTCAATTAATGAATAAATAATTAGAGGCACTCGACTTGTCCGCTTTCGCTTACACTCGTTCCAACCACACGCTGTTTATTGCCACATAGTGATTATTTATTAAACTTGTTCCATCAGCGATATTACGCTGATGCACATTTGTTACTTGACTTCTCTTTCGGCCGCGGCATGCTGTATAGATTTGTGAGACATATAACGATCATCTAGAAAGAATATCGACTGACCTGCAGAAAGAAAGGGTAAACGGATACCGATGGTATTATTACATATATACGTCGGCGACTCATGTGCAAATTAAGAGCTTTTTTTAACATGTGCAGTGATAAGAAAAAAATGGACGTACTGAAATTTACCATCGACGAGATGAGAAATTGAAAGTATCACTAACGTGACGCGGTTTTGAAAAATATATGTTTTAATTTTAAACGTTTCACCGAGCGTTGTTGGCTAAATGGCTATGGCTGCCATGTTCGCATTCGGGAGGTCGGGGGTTCAATTCCTCCGGCCGGCCACTCTGCCTAGGTTTTCGTGGTTTCCTAGGCGTTAAGGCAAAATGCCGGAGTGGATACAAAAAGCCGAGCCACGACTCGCAAAAAAAAGTGGACAAACATAGTGGACAAACATAGTGGACAAGCATTGCAATAGGTCATTACCTCAAAGCAATAAATTAAATTAAATAAAAAAATAATAATAAAATTTTAAACGTTTCAACTTTATTTGGAAATATTTTGTAAAATATTTTCTATAAAATATTACAACTTTCATAAAATTGAAGCTTATGAGTATATTCTAACACTGACCAATCAAAAGTAAATTATTATGAAACTCATCATCGATACATTATTTATATTGAAATTTTAAAATGATGTTTTTTTTGTTTTCTTTCAATAAATAAATAATCGTACCAAAAAGTACTGATAATCAGACGATTAATTGAACTTTAAGTTATCTACTGACTAACCTACTTAGTTAGGTAACCAACCAAGAATGCATTTGAGCTTTTCATCTCTCGGGGTTGCTCGTTAGTGCCCGACCAACCACTATGACGTACCATCACAATACAAAGCTGCAGGTTTTTGCCGTGAAAGGGTTTTGTACTTCTGTCCGAGGTTTGTGGCTCCCTAGACAACAGATTGGAGCAACCGCGGGTTAGAACAATACTTCGTAATTCGCTGATGCCGTGCTTCACACTGCTTTATTGTAAAGCTAAGTTTACCGTCATCTTACGAAAAGACCAATCGAACTTTATCTTATAATTATAAAAATTACACGCAGAAAAAAAAAATTGAAAATTTACTATAAAAATCGCAAACTAACCTCAGAGTTGAAATTCAATGGAATTTACTATATTTTCTTTTTCTGTGTGTATTTTTATAAAAAATTTTCGTAATTCTCTAACATCATCAATTATGGAACCTATCTAAATATATATTTATGAATACTTGACTGTATGGGAGTCAAGCATAATTTTATTACCTAAAACATCATTATCTGTAATGTAAGTGAATCTGTTATTTTTAATTTGATGCAATATGATAGAAAACATGATAATATATGAGAGTTACGCGTTTAAGCTGAATGAACGTTTCGAAAGATTCATGAGACAATTCTTGTAAAATTGATATTGGTGTGTTATTTTAATTATCTCGGTGTGTAAGATGGAAATCACGCACTGTCTGTTTCGCACTTTACAGTGGTCATCACATAAATCCAGGAATTATGCATCGATTTCATAGAATGTTGAACAACTATATCCAATCGATTAGATAATCCATGTTTATTAGCAAATCATGCCCTATCGAAACCATTCGAGTTTCAAAAAAGCGTTATCTCCGTTCGGTATTACCAATATTTTGCGACCGATTAATTTTATTCTCGCCATACATTTCGCATGGCTAATGTATACCACAGGCTTAAGAAAATTAGCTCGCAAGATAAAATTATTTACAACGTTTAATTCTTATCATCGGAGCTTTTATTAATAAAATGGAGTGTGAAGTACGGCCAGCACGCAACTTGTATCTAATCAGGACAAATTATGAAGGCGACTGAATCGGGCATTCGATATAATTTCATTTTCAGCCGAAATAAAAACAAAACAAAATTAGTCTCTTGCTGGTTTAGAAATGTTTCTATGGGCAATAAATAACCAAGCAAACAAGATGGTTGTCTTAAGCTGTTTTTTTTAACGTGAAGATTAAATTATGGCCGTTGTATTAACCTTGACACTGCTGATTCATGCACACAAGAAAACGCGATGCTGTATTCTACGTATTGTTGGATTGAAGCATTGATTTACTTTCAGTGTGTTCACTGAGAAACGCGAATAGAATTCGAAACGTATTCCGATCACTTGAATGTTAAAACTATATTACCAGTCAATCTGATGACTATAATTAATTACAACCAACTGGAGGCCTCTCTTCGTGTTCAGGAAAACGTATTAATTTCAACTCGCAATTAAATGGATTTGTATCATTATAATATTCACGAGTACAAGACTAACATCCATGAATAATATCCGAATCCTTCATTGTGTCTCGTGAAAGTTTGTTAAGCGTGTCACGTTCCACTCTTTATAATATCAGGCAAAACACTAAAACGTTTGGAGAAATTTTTCCTTTTGACTATATTTCGCTAATTATTTTTGAACACACGCACATATTAATGTACTTTCTCAAAAGTATGACCAAGAATATCATATTATTTCTTTAATAAAAAACTAAATAATTTGATGAAATATTTCAAACGGAACTGTTTTAATTTTTGTTGCTTGAATTTAATTTTTTAATAATCTCTCAAAAGTGAAAAGTTTATAAAATATCTCATCGTTAAATCGTAATGAAAGGCGTATGTGTTCATCAATGCGTCAACAAATGATGTGCATTGTATCAAAACTGATGAATACACATTCAAATACTTAAAGCGCTTTTTAATTAAGCGAAGGTAAATTCAGACGAATAAAATTCATGTAAATGAATAGCGTGTACAATGATGTCTGAAGTATATGTGCATATGTATTGACATAAGCTGTTTGCGTAGTAAAAGAGGACTTGTGCTCTGAGTTAGTAGTGGAAATGGCGATAAGACAGAAAACGACAAAATCGATTTTTTTGAATTACCTTTTTTATTATTTAAAATAAATTTATTTCAGTTTTATTTTTTTCGTTATTGCAGATCATGCGTTAAATATTATATCAGGTAAGGTTGAACACCATTCATGAAGAGTATCGCACGATGGAAAAAGTAGGATTTTTATTTCTATTCCCTTGTAATACTCAAAATAACTTACACACCAAAAAAACGAACATATAATGTATGCTTATTTTAAATAACTTTAATTTTAGCACTGTTTTCGAGTGCCCTCGTCCGAGCACATTTTATTTGTATGGCACTCTTGGGGAATGATTATTTAGGCCCCAGAACATTTAACCGCTATAATTTAAACTACGATTGATAAATTACTTTACATTAGTTATTTAGTTTGCCCAGTGAATTATAAAAATTACATATACCCTTATCCATGTGGAGCAATTCATACAATTTTAAAATGTTTATTAAAACAGACAACTGTGTCAAGATTATAAGAGCTTTTAAAATAATATTTTGTTGTAGCTTTATGATTCAATGACACAGATAAAAATTATTATAATAATTTTCATTGCAAGACCTGTAATTCATTATCTATTCAAAAATAAATTTTATTTCAACAAAAATACGTTATTTTATCATTTATAATTACAGAGGCGTGTATGTACTTCTCAAAGCTGAGCCGTGCGCATCGCAAGACTCGGGCATGTACCCACAAAGCTGACCCTTATATTTCAACCACTTAAATAAACGTTTAAGTCGCGTTGTATGAAGAGATAGATTTTCCACGTACGAGACTCATCCGTATATGAAACAAAAAATTACCCTCACAAAAACATCACATTTTTTAGTAAAGTAATTCTTGTTTGTTCTTTTGTTCTTTGTCAAAAAAGACTGCTAAGTGTAAAATTTTTGTTTTTCTTTCTGTACGATTCTGAAGTTTGTAATTTTTTAAAATATTCAATAAAAAACAATCAACTTTCTCGTATTTATTCTAAGCCGTACTCAAATCAACTGGACTCGAACTTGTCCATTGGGGTTAAACAAACAGCTAGATTTTTCTGATGTTAAAGCATTAATGTTGAAGACTTGGGCTCGAGATCGGAATACCCGAGATTTTGCGAGATTATATACTGTGAACCGTAGCTAACTGTTCTGATGCTTGTTTTTAACATAGATGTGTCTTGAGGTTGGGTCTCAATCTAAAATTTTGTGCATTACACGATTTCTGACATGTGATGTGTTATTTTTTTGTGCATAAACCAACCCTTTCATGTCCATTTGATTTTCGCATTCATCTGAACACTATTAGGACAGTCAGTCTGATTGCTAATGCTGTTTTCCACTTTTATGATCATCCAGTATATGACATCCAGTAGTATTTCCTTAGTCTTCGCTACTTTGACTTATGGAAAAATACCATTAAAACTCCAATCTTTCACTTCTGTGCAAACTCTTTTAATTTAGACCATATTTAATAAATTGATTACCATCAACAGTATCGAGTGCTACCACTTGCATCCTCTCTGGCAGATAGTTTATGTCTGGAGGAGTTCTACAGAGATCTATTCTCAAACCAACATGCTTCAGCGTGTACGTTGTTAACCATGTACAACGTACTTGACTTCGATCTTTATTCGATAGAAAAAATGTGCTTTAACAACACGCAGCTTTTACTCCTTCTTGCCTGCGCCATATCAAGAGCCTGTGACTTTCTAAATAATGATTTGGAGAAAGTTAAAACATATATGTGAAGATAAACGGTTTCCTTTTGAACTCGTTCAAATTAGTTTAACTATTGATTTCTAACAAACAGTTGGACATATTCGACATATAAACGAAAATATTCAAATAAATGAAAATATTATTTTATATCTTCTTTTGTTTGATAATTATTGCTTAAATCATAACTTCGATAGAACGAAATATCTGGGAATATATATAATAGAATTCTATTGAATAGAAAAGCAATTTTCATATCAGCAATACCAAATCCAATATACACGAAAGTTTTGAGGACCAGTGATGCACTTGATGAGTTGTCGAAATTTAAATCTAAGCTGCTCCAATGTGCTTTCTCTAATGCTGAATAAAGACATTAGCTCTAAATTATGCATTTTGTTATATCGTTATAACAAACTTCATATGATGACGAACATATAAAATGAACCACTTGAAATTTTTACTTATTTATTATAATGAAGGAAAATATTTATGAAATTTATCGATAATAGATTTTTTTTGTAAATAACAAAAGTTTGTGTCATACTTTGTCACAGTTTGTTGTTGACAAAATTTCGTTTCAACAATCACTCAATCAAATATTTAAGTGAATGATTGCCTGCTCAAAAAGAATTAAATCAATTTTTTGGTAAAAAAAAATTTGTCCCTCTTAACGAAATGCTTTAAATCAATAATTTTTTTCACTTTCTAATACAATTTGTTTTATAACTATTTTATTTAAACAAATTATAAAAAAAAGATGTACATTCTAAAAAGATATGACTATATAAAATTCATCAAACATTTGATTTCTGTTCTCAGTTCACATTTTCCTTAATACTGACGAATATTGTGACTAGTGGCTGTATATTGGTACATGGATACTCATTGGTACCTTTACCTTATGATTAAATTTTCTTCAAATTTCACAAATAATACATAATATCAATCAAATGTACGTAATAATCTGTTTTTAAGAATTACTAACTGAAAATAGTTCAATATATATATATATATATATATATATATAT
>JAAMPD010003116.1:0-11309 GCA_025266255.1 Trissolcus basalis
ATAATATTCCCCATTAATGTTAAATTCAATATAATAATTGAACATAATCCATCAAAAAACGGAAGAAAATTCGTCGCCGAAGAAAGTTGAAATTTGATATTTTTGAAAATTTTTCAAAAAATACTTCGCAAATCAAATTTTTAAGTAGCCTATTTTAATTCTGTGATGCTAAAGAATAACCATGAATAATTTTATTTCAAATATATCATCTAGTTTTAGAGTTTTTTGCTGACAAACAAACAAACAAACAAACATACTTTCATTTTTATATATTAGTAAGGATAAAATAGAATATATTTTGTACATAAAAAATTTATAAAAGGTGGCAATAAGTGTACTAAATTAGAATATATTTTGGCGGATATATTTTCATCCGTGAGGGAATAGTATTTTTCTTGACACAATAAGAAACTAAATTTATATATTAACCCTACTATTAGTATTAATTATATTACTATTAATTATTATTAACTCAACTAGGGAAGCTCAGTTTTTTACCAAGTTGAGAACAGTATTTCTCCTTGCGAGAAACGAAAAATAATGTTGACAGATAGGAAGAATGCCAACATCTTTTCGTTTTGAGTTGGAAACTGATTCCTAGATGTATATTCAAATTTTAAATAATTTTTTTGATGTAACAATTCAGAATTTGAGATTTATAAATTTTTTGTGACTTACAAATTTTAGATACAAGACCTTTAGAATGCAACGACCATGTTCCATATTTTGGGGAAAATAAGAAGGAATACGTAGTGTCGTTCACAGTGTCTGAAGATCAAAATGCTGCTACTACTGTGACAATTGGGGAAGATGAACACGGACGAGAATACCAGCGCAGTCTTACAACATGCACCTTCAAAATGCAGGATGAAAAAGTTTCAGGGTGGATGGAAGAAACAATAAAATTTGACGATGGAGAAATTCGCGTTTATAAATATTTAATTGAAACAAATGTTGTAAACAGTAAGACCGAATGAAGATATACCTTTACCGAAAGTCTGTTCAAACAAATTGATTTGAATTGTTAAAAACATTCATCAATGACTGTTTGATTGATTTTTTGAATAAAAAAAATGTAATAGAAGCTCACGAGATACTCGAATACAATAACGATTATACATCAGTTGAGGATAACACATATATATACTCGAATTTTGAAGACCTGTAATTTTTCCATCCCGGAATTCCAAATAATGAAATGAAATTTGAGTCCTATATAATTTGACAGTTGAATACAATTAATTATTATTTTGTCGTACTAAGAAATTTGTTGCAAAACATTATTAGTGTTTTAAACCGTGATGGAATTCATTCACTTACATTTCAAACGTGGAGTTGAAACATAGTTTTCCGGTTTTTTTTTCTTCTAAGTTTGCTTCACCATGAAGTTTTATATTTTATCAATTGCAATGTTTGTTACATTATTCAAGTATATTTTTCTCCTTCATTAAAACTCGTTCCAATAATTGTGATAACTTCTTAATAATTGATTCCGTTTTTATTTGGCATTGGCAGTTTATCCTCTAGGGCTGAAAACAGGGAAACTATAAGTATATAAAACTGAATACGTAAATAAAAGAACAAATGATTTTTTGCACAATAATTAATATTAAATAGTTTTCTTTTTTTGGTTCATTTTTATTTTCAGGAGAACTCATCTACGCGACGTATAATGAAAATCTAGAAAAAATGGAAAACAATAAGATTGATTATCTTATCAATTATTTGGATGAGATGTACGAAATGGCGTTGGAAAATTCGTTCTCGATTTTTAACTCTTTTAAAGAGCAGCCAGGACTGTCGGAACGTAATGACAAAGTCATTAACAACATTTACCTCTGTAAGGAACAAGTTTTGGCCGATGCTTTGAAAAATTACGTCACCCAATACAAGAAACTGGTAAATCACTTTGATTTTTCAATTGACATATGTAACAAAGACCTTGAAAGCTTCTACAATGAGATGCGAGAAAATGGGTTGGAAAATATTAGCAACCAGAAAGATTTCAATGCTGCCGCAAGTTTTTATATTGACGTCGATTTGGAAGTTCAAGATTTACATCATTCTTGGACGGATTGTGTACTCGATGTGAAGAATATGCTGGAGGATGTAATGGTCGATTACATGACAGAAGTCATTATTAATATTGCCCATAAACCTTCTAAGAAGAAGATGAAAAAAATTAGTGAGAAATTTTGCAAGGAATTGAAGAAAAATATTGAACAGTATAAGGAAAAAGAAATGGCGAAGGAAAATCATCTGGGTTTGGATGCAGCAATCAGAGCAACTGAAAGTAGTGATAATTTGTTTCGAACCTGTCTAAATCTTACGAAAGCTTTAGTTTCTTATACGCGAGAGATGGTCGAAAAAACTCATCTGGATCTTGCGGTATTATATGCACATATAAAATCGAAATATTATGTTCTCGATAATGAAAATAGTAAGTTTGAAAAGATCTTATGTACACGCAAAAAAAAGATATTAAACTTATCAATAAAATTACTATAACTTATTGTAATCTAGACGTATGTGTAGCTTTTGACAAATTTAAATATAATTTTTTAATCATTTTTACTACATGATGTTGTAAATTTTACTGTAATTATAGTAAAAAATCTAATAAGTTTAAAAGATAATTTACAAGATGTGTAAGATATATCTGGGTTACAATATGTTATAGTAATTTCTATAACATGTTTTTTCTCCGTGTATATTATATTGGAAAGATTATATGAATGAAATTCTCAAATATATACTAATATAATGGGTATATTGTACAAGTGAGATACAAACCCTGATAAACACCGTTTATGTAAATGATTTACATAAAATTTGAGTAAATGTAACTCCTCATTGTGCTGAATCATTTACATAAATCGTTTACATCAAAAAATTTTTTGTTGAAATTAATAAACGAACAAAAAAAATAATTATTGATTTTTTGTGACTTACAAATTTCAGATACGAGACCATTAGATTGCGATGACCATATTCCAAATTTTATGATAAAAACGAAGGAAACCATAATATCGTATAAAAACACAGATATGAGCGGTAATGCTGTGGTAATAGGCGAAGATGAACACGGTCGAGATTACGAACGACATTTCGAAACGATTTGGGAAGTGGATGGATCAAAACTACTAGGGTGGGTTAAGGAGGTGTACAAATTTGACGATGGGGAAATTCTTGTTTATAGATATATCATTGAAAAATCTACTAAACCCCATACGTTTGAATGAAGATACTTTTAGGTTTGAATTAAGACTTGAATAAATCATTAAAAATTCATCGATGTCTTTTTTGTTATTCATTAACACTCACAAAACTCCGGAATTTGACTCCTGTCGGGATCGGGAACGGAACGACGGAACCTGAAATTGACAGCAATTTTATCGACAGTGTCATGGCGCAGGTAAACTCGTCGCTGATTGGTTATTCCACGTTCCACACTATGACGAAACTTGGAAGTGTGTAATATTTCTGGAGATCATGTGTAAATAATCTATAACAATGAGAAAATCGTCTGATATAAAAATTAGTAAACAACTCGTGTTTATTCTCATTGAAAAATAACAAAAACAATTTTACACCAATGTCGGTAATGTAGGTGTCAAACCGGGAGTTACCGACATTACAGATTTCTTGATTAAAAATTAATAAAGTGATTGTAAATTAATTTCACGAGAAGAGCGCGATTTTCTCAGTTATTTTACACATTCCTAAACAAAAAAACTGAATTTTCATAATTAAACGTTGATGAATAAGTCCTAGTTTTTGAAGTGGAGGTTATTCGTAGGACTCATTGTTTGTTTACATAGTTCAACAAAAAATTATGTTTTATTATGCTTTGAATTCTCCCATTATTGCAGAATCTCGCTCTTCTCAGTTTTTTGAAAAATAACACTTATTGTAATTTTGATAAACAAAGTAATTCCTAATTCCGTGGTAGCATACAAAAAACACTAGCGGAGCCTGATTAGTAAGTATGGTAGATATTCAAATACAATAATAATAACATAGCTGAGGATGATTAACATATAGTCGTTATTCTAAATACATGTAATTTCGTTATCCCGGAATTCAAAGTTATGAAATTGAATACGAGTCCTTTATCATTTAAAATGAAAATACGTCTAATGATTATGTTTCACACTAAGAGACTTTTCGCAAATCGTTATAAGAGGTTTGAACAATGAAAATTTATTCATTACCTTCAATTCCAAAGAGGAGTTGCAATATGTTTTTCTGTTTTTTCGAAGTGTGCTTCAGTGTGAAGTTCCACATTTTAACAATTACAACATTCATTACATTAGTCAAGTATATCTCTCTTCCTCACATCAAACCCTTAAAACAAGTTTGGATAATTTTTAATAATTCACTTTTTATCATTTAACATCGGCAGTTTTTCCGTTGGAGATGTAATTGACAAGGAGAATATGAGTATATACAATTGAATACGTAAATAGAAAAATAACCTAATCACACTGCATTATTAATATTAATATATTTGTTTGGTTGAATTCCATTTTCAGGAAAGTTCTTCTATTCGTCATACAATGAAACTGTAGAAAAACTGAAAAACAACAAGATTGACTACCTCATCAAGTATTTGGATGAGATGTACGAAACGGCGTTTGAAAATGCGTACTCAATTTATTACTTGATCGAAGAGCATCCAGAACTGGCGGAACGTTATAAAAGTTCTACCACCGAGATTTTCAGCTGTAAAAATAACCAATTGATCGAATGTCGGAAAAATCACATTACGGCATACAAGGAACTAGTTAATTACTTCAAACGTCCAATCGACACTTGTAACAATGAAATTTATACCTACTGCAACGATGTTCGAGAAGAAGGGTATAACAATTTGGACAACCAGGAAGTTTTCAACCTTGTCGCAACTTTTGCTGCTGATACAGATGACTACATCGAAAAATCAACTATTCCTTGGATAGATTTCGTAAAAACTGTTAAAATTAGTCTGGACGATGTAGTGAGCAATTACATGAGTGAGGTGATGACCAATGCTGCACACAAAACCTCTAAGAAGAAGATGAAAAAGATTAGCGAGGAATTTCTAACGGTGTTGAAAAAGAAGATTGGAGAGCACGTGGAAAAAGAAATGGCGAAGGAAAATCATCTGGGCTTGGATGCAGTGACACACCAAGTTGAGATGTTTGAAAAAATGCTTAACGCTTGCCTGATTATTAGCGAGGGCTTATTTCGTGACACGAAAAAGATGGAAGGACTAGCTCATCAGTATGTTGCGCTTATTGAGGCGATATTGCATTCTGATTTTTATATTCTCGATGATGAAAATAGTAAGTTTGAAACAAATGGTATATGAAGAATGTTGAAAATTATATTATTATTTGATAGGTATATTATACTTTACTTTATTGGTATATTATATTGTTATATATTTATTGTTGTACTTTTTTATTGGCAATTTATAGAATGGAACGATTTTTAATTTACTTATAATTTTTAGATAGAAGACCTTTAAACTGCGATGACCATTTTCCATATTTTGGGGAAAACAAGAAGGAAGCCGTAGTATCGTATGAAGTGTCAGATGACGGAAGTGGGACTACTACTGTGACAATAGGCGTAGACAAAAACGGTCGAGATTACGAGCGACATCTCACATGCAAATGGAAAACGCATAATAATGTAGCAGTAGGGTGGATTCAAGAAGTAATGAAATTTGACGATGGAGAAACTCGCGTTTATAAATATATCGTCGAATCTGATATTAAATATGCAGTTGAATTTAATGGACATACAGTCCCCGAGTCAATCAATTGATCGAATTGACAAGAGTAAACACAAGTTAAAAATATTCTCTTTTTTCGATTTTTTGCAAAAATAAATGAATACTTTAGTAAAAAATTTAATGTTATCTACACGGAAAGAAAAATCAAGAATAGCTTGAAAACTAATAATGATATAACAACTTAGACATTTTATGGTTTCATAGCTTGAAGGTAATTTTTGGATTTGAACATACAACTAAGTTATTTTTACTTCGATGCATTTTTTTTTTTTTTTTTTTTTTTGACAGTTTACTTATTAAAAGTAAATTAATTTTCGACTTGGTAATTGTCCTTGGTTGTCACAGGATTATTCCTTGAACTTCAAGAAATCATTCTCCAATCACAACATATCTAGATTGAGAAATTGAAACTGTATATGTAGGCAAACTACACGGAGAAAAAACATGTTATAGGAATTACTATAACATATTGTAATCCAGATATATCTTACACATCTTGTAAATTATCCTTTAAACTTATTATAGATTTTTATTATAATTACACTAAAATTTACAATATCATGTAGTAAAAATGATTAGAAAATTATATTTAAATTTGTCAAAAGCTACACATATGTCTAGATTACAATAAGTTATAATAATTTTACTGATAAGTTTAATAATTCATATAATATGTTTTTTCTGCGTGTACTATAGGACTGTTTTCACCTTTTTTTTTCTTTATGTTCCCGACGTGTTATATATAAATCACTCACAATTACAAAAATGTAATTGAAGCTTACAAGATATGCGAATACCAATGACGATAATACAGTTGTGTTTAACATAGAGTTGTTATTTTAAATACATGTAATTTCGGTATCCCGGAATTCAAAGTTATGAAATTAAATTTGAGTCCTATATTAATTAATTACTAATTACTATTTTTCACACAAAGAAATGTTTTGCAAATGATTATAAGAGGTTTGAACATTGGAAATTCATTCATTTACTACAATTTCAAACGTGAAGTTGAAAATTATTTTTCCTTTTTCTCTAAGTGTGGCTTAAACATGAAGTTCGACATGCTATCAATTGCAACATTCGTTATATTAGTCAAGTATATTTCACTTCCTCATCATGAACTTGTTCAAATAATTTTGGTAAATTTTGAATAATTGATTTTTTATCATTTAACATCGACAGTTTTTCCGTTGGAGATGTAATTGACAAGGAGAATATGAGTATATACAATTGAATACGTAAATAGAAAAAAAACCTAATCACACTTTATTATTAATATTAAAGTATTTGTTTGGTTGAATTCCATTTTCAGGACGGTTCTTCTATTCGTCATACAATGAAACTGTAGAAATACTAAAAAACAGTAAAATTGATTATCTTGTTAATTATTTAGATGAGATGTACAAAATGGCGTTTGAAAATGCGTACTCAATTTATTATTTGATTGAAGAGCATCCAGAATTGGCGGAACGTTATAAACGTTCCAGTTCCGAGATTTACCGCTGTAAAAATAACCAACTGATCGACTGTCAGAGGAGTTACGTTGAAATGTACAACAGATTCATTAATTACTTTGGTACACCTATTGAAACCTGTAACAATGACATTGATACCTACTGCAATGACGTCCGGAAAGAAGGATTTATTAAGTTGAAAGATCAAGAACTTTATAACTACGTCCAAAGTTTTACTGTTGATTTAAGTATCAACATAAAACGAATAATTAGACGTTGGACAGAATTCGTACGCAATGTGAAACTTAGGTTCGATGAGGTACTGAACAGTTATGTAACAGAGGTGGTCAGCAATGCTGTACACAAATCTTCTAAAAAAAAGATGAAAAAGATCAGTCAGGACTTTGTCAGGGTGTTGAAGAACAAGATTGGAGAGTATGTGGAAAAGGAAATGAAGAAGGAAGATCATCTAGGTTTGGATGGCGTGGAAAGGAAAATCTACAATTTTGAAGATCTTATTGAAGCCTGCCAAATTCTTAGCCTGAACTTATTCCATTATACGGAAAAGATGGAAGAAGAAATGTATCTGTACATTATGTTACTTGAGTCACTAAAGTATGCTGAATATTATGTTCTTGATAATGAAAATAGTAAGTTTGAGACAAATTTTATATGAATGAAGTTGTATGTATGTGGAAATCAGACGATGAATCATTTTTGGGTTTCCCACCAGTGGTTACCACTGGCTATCAACCACTGTTACCATTGTGTACCAACAGAGGGCGTCCCTGATGGTTCAAGAAAATTTCAGTTTGAACTCAAATATTTGAATTTGAACTCAAATATTTCAGTTCGAATACAAATTTTCTGTTGCATTTTTCAGACCATTTCAGGATACTTTTTTTTAGTCTGAAACAGTCGGAACTTTGAACCAGGGGTTAGAGAAGAATTTTTGTGAAGACAGTTTTTAGTTTGGTATCAAGACAAGTGGTCAGCCCAATTGCGCCAGATGAGATAATTTCATATGTAGTTGCGCCTAAATCCATGTGCAGTTCCGCCTAATTCTGCGTCCATGCAATTGCGCCGGAATAAAAAAATATATGCCATTGCGCCGAGATAAATTCATAACAAATATCAATCATTTTTTGTATTCAAAATCAAGATCTCAGACGCAGTTCGCCCGGTGCGCATTGAAAATTCGTACACACAATCGAGTCGATTTCGCAGCCTTGCCAATTTTTCTCAGAGCAGATCTGATCACGTCCTACCAGTGTTCAAAATCTCAAGTCGATTCAACTCTCGGAACATTACCAAAAAAATTAATAAATAAATAACGAACCCAAAACCGTTTCTATTGTATACGTGTATATACAAATTCTAAAAAAATTATCTGATATGTGACAATTAAAAATTTGTGATTTATAAATTTTTTGTGACTTACAAATTTTAGATACGAGACCTTTAGAATGCGATGACCATGTTCCATATTTTGGAGAAAATAAGAAGGAATACCTGATATCGTTCAAAGTGAGTGAAGATGAAAGTAATTCTACTACTGTGACAAATGGCGAGGATGAACACGGTCGAGAATACCAGCGCAGTCTCACATGTATCTGGGAAATGCATGATAAATACCCTAAAGGGTGGATTGAAGAAACAATAAAATTTGACGATGGAGAACTTCATGTTTATAAATATATCGTCGATACGCATAAATTTAGCACGTATCAAGATGTTGAATTTTTTTTCCAATATCATGGACATACATTTCCCGACTCGATCAACCCAGTCGAAGAATATTATCATTATGAATAATAAAAACATTCGTTATTGCCTTTTTCGTTACTGATTTTTTGGAAAAATAAAAGAATAGTTTGGTCAAAATTTGTCTTGTGTTAATTACTCTAACTGTTTGGATCAGATCGTTCTTCTGATGAAAATTTCAAAAATTTTCACCAGATGGCGCTGGCTGATGGTAACATATCGACCTACCAACCTCTAATTCTTTAGAAACGTGTTCTGAAAATCAGTCAAAAGTTCATTTTTCGCAAATAACCAAAAACAACAACAGTCATTGATTGTTTATCCAAAACAATGAAACGATGACATTTAAAAATCGTTCGAATAATGAAGAGTTCAATTTTTCTACGATTCCTCAGACATGATCGGGTTCCGAGAAACAAGTTTGTTTTGACACAAATCCGGCGGAATGGAAATTCGACCGGGGACGAAGGTCAGACGAAGGACGCGAGTTTGAAAATGGACGATCTTTCGGAACCGACGAACTGTTGCATGTCCGGCTGTGCGAACTGCGTTTGGATTGAGTACGCGGAGAAGTTGAGCGAGCTGATGAAGGACGGCGATCAGAGTGTACAAAAAGTTATCATGGAAAAGGTGCAGGATCCCAATATGAGGTCCTTTCTTTCTATGGAGCTCAAACTTCGAAACTTAAAATAAAATGTAAATGTCTTTTTTACAAATACGACGAGTTTCCATTTACATTTTGCAAAGATGTAAAAATTGTAAATAGAATGTAATTTGTAAAAATGTTTTAAAATAAACCGTTTAAAGACGTTTTAGGTTCTTGCATTTCTTATTGGCCAATGAGGGTTTTGGAGGAAAGGTGGAGGGGGGTCACCATCATTAATCTACACTTTTAGATATTTCATAAGAAATTTTTCAATGAAAGAATTTAAAAATTGGGATTTCAAATTACAATCCGTTGTACAAATATTTTTCTGAAATTTGTTACTGTTTCAATGATGTCATTTTTTCAAAGAAGAGGGGGGGGGTGCTATCAATATTATCATATACATTACAGAATTTTATTCTGCATTTGGTGACGCAGCTCATCTAGCAAAGTCGAAATGTTTTGGGACAAAACATAATCGAGATTGATTATAAAAAAGCATTTATTTCAAACGATCCATACATTCTAAATGGCAGTTCATTTTTTCTTACCACCTTTTTTTGACGGAAGGGGAACCCCTGTCAGTTCGGCCAACTTCTTTTTCAACTGCAGAAGAATATTAACTTCCGGTTTCCATTTCGTTTCGTCGCCCGTGGCTTTTAGAGTTCTCACACGATCACCCTAAACATATTCAAGATTCATTTATTTATTTATTTTTTTCCACAAAAAAATATTCAAGATACACCCTGATAGCCAGATTAATGTAAATTTTGTGTAAACTTTCCATAAATGCTAAACAACAAATTTATGCAAATCCAACTCCGCATTGTCCTGCATTATTTACATAAATTGTATACATGCAATAAAATTTGTTGAATTTTCTATGTTTTGAAAAACCAAAAATTATTTCTTTTTCGTTCGCTCATTAATTTTGACAAAAAATTTTTTGATGTAAACGATTTATGTAAATAATGCAGCACAATGAGCAGTTACATTTACTCAAATTTTATGTAAATCATTTACATAAACGGTGGTTATCAGGGGCAAAAACCCAAATTCGATCTTCATACTTGTTTCGCAATTTCTGCCTCAAGAGTAGCGACATCTGTGGACTTGACTCCGTTGCTTTCCGGGCCGCTTTTTGGTTCGCTGATTTTCAAATTTTTCATTTCCTTGACCTCTGCTTCCGGTGAACCTTGTCTGCCCGCATGTCTTTTACGAAGTTCCTCCACCAGGGCGTCTTCTATCTTTTTGAACAGCGGTTTTGGATCGCGAATCACGTGACCCTCCGGGAGGAGACAGGAGAATGTCGTAGGGATGTGACCGTAGGTTAACTTTTTATCTTTGTCCAGGCCCAGTTGTCTTCTCAATTCCAGCGCGCTCTTTGGCATGTACGGTCCGATTAAAACCGAAAGCAAACAGGCTACGTTGCAACTCAGTCCAATAACTGTTCCAGCCTTTTTCCTAAAACGTGTAATTCGTCAATTAAAAACAATTGTATACAATCCTTACTAATATATAAAAATGAAAGTATGTTTGTTTGTCAGCGAAAAACTCTGAAACTAAACGATATATTTGAAATAAAATTATACATGGTTATTCTTTAGCATCACAGAATTAAAATAGGCTACTTAAAAATTTGATTTGAGAAGTATTTTTT
>JAAMPD010003117.1:0-11307 GCA_025266255.1 Trissolcus basalis
CAATTCATTGGAACGGGATGTTTGCATTTTCCATCAAATTAAAAACATCATTTAAAGTATTTTCCTTTGCAATGATCACCTGCAATTGTCGTTAAATGGAGTTTTTTTTTCGGATTGTTAGTCACAGAGATGAACTTTTCCCAGTACCAATTATTATTCCAAAAATAAGGAAAATCATAAATCACGATCTTCTAAATAATTAGTAAATTAACGAAAAAAGTTTTTTTATCGCCTTAGTTTTTATTGTTTTTTCCCTGATAAACACACACAATTATGATTCACTATTTCTTTTTTTGCAAATTAATTTTTATTGCACTTTTAAAATTCATATTTTTATCAAGGTTTTTAATGAATAACTATAATCAAGTTCCACGAACAATTATTTCAATTGATATATCCAACTTTAATAGCCCCAAAACTATTGAATTCCGCAAAATTTAAATTAAATCTCAATGTTAAATTTCCTTCGTGATTATACGAGAATTTACAACGTTCATGTACTAGATCGCACGCAAAAATAATATTCTCGATCATAAAAACATGGAACTTATTTTTGATTCTTATTTGAACTGCAAAATTCAAACTAAAAACATTTTGCTCCATCGCAAAACTTTTTAAAATAACGAAAAAACTGATTCCAAATTTGTTTTTTTTTTCAATTTCACAGAAAAATAAACTCAACGTCGTTGAAAACATTCCATTTCCCGAATATTACTTTTTGCGTCGCACATAATACACATATTTTTGTTATAAACTGTTACAAACAAAAACAACAAAAATCAACACAACGTCGTTGAAAACATTTCATTTTCGGAATATTACTTTTTACGTAACACATAATATACATATTTTCGTTATAAACTGGTAAACTAGTTTCACAGCAGCCCCTACGCGTTTACTTCAGGAAGACAGAGCCGCTCCCAATAAGCTTTGCATATCTCCCTTATTTGTCTACGGCATGAATTTGTGTGATTTCCGGCTATAAAACGTCATATAGATGTTTTGACTCGGTTATACAAAAATGTATGACATTAACCTTCAATGTACGCCCTTCGAATTGGATTTTCCATTAATCGAAATTACACTGTGTCTCAGAGCCCAAGTCAATAAATCAAATATGTGCTCCCGCAATTAGAATGTCGAATATCTATCTCTCCGCTATCATCAGAGCTGGAATCAAAATTTTCCGATCAATTCATCCCGAGGAAATCAATAATTCGTCCAAAACAACTATTCGAACTGTAACAGAAAAACCAATCGCCTGATATGGAATAGAAGTAACTGATAAAGATTGTAACATGTTGCAGTTGTTGAGAACGTATTTAGAATTTGGGAAAATAAAAAAAGTTGGTCGATTTTGGCACCTCGTACATTGGTAAGATGGGTCGAAAAAAAAAAGAAAAGATGAGGAGTGGATGGAAGAGGTTAGTGGCAGGGCAAGCACCCTCTTTTGCTGGAACAGCAGCAGCGAAGATGTGCGAAGATAGGCTGGGATCGGGGTTGAGGTGAGAGAGGGGACAACACGGGGCGGAGGAGCCCCCTCCGGTGTGCGCAGCGTCGGATATGTGCCGCGGGTGGCGGGCCCCCTGACACGATGCTGTTTTGCCGGGTGGGTTACGGAGTATATAAGCGGGGCCCCGGCGAATCAGACTCGACACACGACCTTACCTTCATCTCGCAAATCTTGCTTTGTGAAACGCACGCGCGCGAACTAATCGACTGTTCACGCATAACTCGCGAAGGGGCAAACTACAGAAAAGGGGCAGTTTTTAGTACGACGCCGTCAGCGGTGCAGCAAACATTGACGTGAACGTCGCACCCTCAGATATCGACCTGTGAGCAACAAAAACACCTTTTTCCGCAGTCAAACGTCACTTATAATCCACAGTGAGTACAAACCGCATCTCTCGCTTTGCCTCTCTCATCGACTACCTTACAGTTCTATTGATCTGTCATTTCCAATTATTTCATTTTCTCAAGCAACATTTTGTTCGCTCGTTTTCTATTGTTTTTTTTATTTCTTTTTTTTATCGTGCGACTTGAAACGTGACAATCAAAATTGTGATCTTAGTTTATGACGTCTCGGTTGATTTCGTGCATCTACCCTGGCTAAGTGTAACTTGGAACAAATTTCCACAGCTAACAATTTCCTATTCAAGCTAACGTCTTCAGAACGTATACTGACAAAATGGATAACGTTTATGGTGTATATGAGAATTTACAAACAAGTACTCCTGTAACGATCTATTTGTTACACTCTCTGCGAGATTGGAAGCTGCATCGTGACGTAACACTTGAAATATTGAATCAACATATATAATTCAAGAAAGTAGAACCTCATTCTCTAATCATATATTTTCACTGAAAGAAACATAACGATGAAAAATAAAAGAAAAATGAAATAGAATAAAAGAGAAAAAAACAATTTTAAAACGGTCGCTGAAAGATAAATTATAATTTCATTTTTGTTGGTCAATAAATAATGTGGATAGTCGATAAATTTTTTTTCGATTAAAGATTGTAACGTTATTGAAAATTGTTGGTGCTAGATATATGGGCTGTTAATAATGAATGATTAAAATGAAAACAGTTTTTTGTCTCGATTTTGTCATCGTAAATAATTCAAACATTGCATTAGATAATAATTAAAATCAAAGTTGAACATGCAACGGGGACAACTTCGGAATAAAACATTCAATGAAGAAATTCGACATCAAGTTTGTTTTCCAAGATAATTCCAGAAAACACGTGCGCATATGAGGGAAACAGATCTCATGTACGCAAATACATCATAAATTATTAAAGCCACGCATTACTTTTTTTTTTGTTCGAACTCTCAGCGACCGACTGTTATTTACCTCAAAAACACGCGAATGCAGAATACAAAGAATGAATAATCGCGGCTAATGTAACTCTAGAATTGACATCGACGATTGTGACGAGAGGTGTCAAATTTGTCATTCGATAACATAATGCAATTGAAGTAAAAATAAAAAAAGGAATTCGAATTCGAGGAACTGTTCGTCTTTTAACGTCGCCTTATTTAATTAGCAGGCTTTTTTTTCGCGCGAGCTTGCTAATTGTTCGAATAAAAAAACCGAAGAAAAGAAAATGAGATAAAGTAACGTTCACAGTCATGGTTACATTTTGTGTTCTTCTTTTAACCGAAAGTTGACCGTTTGAAAATTCATTTTCGTGTTTGCTGTGTTATTGATCTCGGCATCAAGAAAATATAAACAAATTTTGTAGAGCCGTTGGAGGGGATGCAAACGGCAGGTTGTCGCTATTGCGACGGACAAATTTTATTGAATTGTGACAAGATGATGTTAATGACAATAATTTTGTAACGGAGAGCCGACATTATCTATGTTGGCGTTAATATTGCGTGTCACCCCGTCACTTTCTCAGGATAATCAATAAGAAAGGAATAACATATATATGATGCAACAAACTTTATATAATCCGGAGAGAGAAAACCGTGGATGGGCCAAGAGGAAAATAAAGGACGAGAACAAAAAAAGTCGCGAGATTATCGATTTTACCGCACCGATGAGATGTACCGTACAAATTCGTCCAAGACCGGACAGAATACTGCGTTTCAGAATGTTGCAATTTTTATCGCATCAGCTTTTTTTTTTTTTCCAAACTCCATTTTTGGGAAGAACCTCTCAAGTTATCCAATTCTTGACAGATATGCGGCAATACAAGTTGGATTTTTGCCAATTGTTATAAAAAGATATAGAAAAAAGGAATTTGTGTAAAAGCAAACAGAAAAAAACAGAACAAGAAAAGATCGAAACAACTTTTTGAATAGTTGCACTTATTTCTGGCAAGAGTGTACGATAGATTAAACCGTAATGCATCCTGTCATTACTGCCGCAATCCTCGTCTTATTCAATACATTCAGTTCAATGTCACTTGATCTGAGCCGCCCCACCTTTGGTTACGCTTTATCATGCGGTTCCATCCGAGACACGGTACCTCGGATCAGTAGCGCACTTGATCGTTCATTGAATCGTCCGTTCATTCAGTCATTCACTTGTCCATCCATTCAGTCACTCATCATATTATTCAATCGTTGCGAGAATGCCTGCGACAACTAAATTGAACATTATAACCAAGTAAATTCCAATGCAATGACCCCTTGTTACGATTCGTAGACCATTTTTTTCTAACCGATGTGTCGACTGGTTTCAGCGTCAAGATGAGCCGATTAGGATTGGCATTAATGTTAATGGCAGCCCTTGTGGCCACGTCGTTCGCCTGGCCAGTTGGAACCAAGAAGGAGGAAGGTTTGTCTGTCGCGCCTCTTCAGAAGAGCGAGCAACCGCAGGAGCCGCTGAAAGTTGCCCAGGAAACAGCTGAGATCAAGGATGTGCAGGAACCCAAGGAACAGCTCCAGATCAAATCCGCCCCCAGCGAGGCAATTGAGAAAGCTGAAATCAACGGACTGAAGACTGAAGAGGCCGCGAAACAGGAGCACAAGGAAGACATCAAGAATCTGCAGGAGGAACCAAAGGAGATCGGTCTCTCCGACAAGGTGATGCAACCGTTGCAGAAGGGAGTTGCCCCACAACCTGCCGAAGCTGCTGCCCCAGCAGTTGCTGAACCCGCCAAGGAGATTGCTCAACCAGCAACCGTCCAAGAAACCATCATTGAAAAGAAGGTAACTAAATTGTTTCTTAAATTTAATGTCATCCAAGTTTCATGAGGGACAGTCTGTTTAATATCGTGATTTTAATTTGTTCAGGCTGAAGCTAAGAGCTCAGATGTCGCGTCTGAACAGGAGACCAAGCCCTCCGAAGTAAAGGAGGAAGGAGCTCAAGTAAAAACCATCGTCGAGGATGTGAAACCCGCCGAGCCAGAACAAACTCCAGATGTGATTGAACCAGTGGCTGAGCCCAAGCAGGTCGCCGCCGCACCAGCATCTGCAGCTGCCCCAGCTCAAATTGCCGACAAAGTTAAATCCGAGCCAATCCAGGAGCCGGCCAAGATCGACGACAAGAGCGACCGCGTGACTCGCGAGGCCGAGGAGGCCGCCAAGAAACTGGCCCAGCAGAAGGAACAGCAACAGACGGAAGAGAAGAAGGAAGTCACCTCCTCGTCCAAGGTACCAAAGAGCCAGGACACTGCTCAACAGCCAGCTGAGAAACCAGTCGTCGCCGAGGAGAAGATCCAGGAATCCGCCCACCAGGAGCAGCCAGCTTTGCCAGTTGAGGCCTCGGTCGCTGAGCACAGCGAGCCAAAAGCCGCCGCCACCGAACAGCAGACTGGCGCCAAGGTTGAATCCGAGGGACAGCAAGCCAGTCCCGCTGATGGTTCTTCGCAACCTTTGTTGAAATTGAACGGCATCCATGAGCACCAGGAGGAACCGGCTGCTGTTGAAAGCGCCGCTCCAGTCGAGAAGGTCGCCCAGGAAGGCACTCAACAGATCGTCGATGAGGTGAAGGCTGAGGTGAAGGAAGCCAAGTCCGCCGAGCAGGAGCCAATCAAGCCCGAGGAGTTGCCAAAACCGGAGGAAGTCAAGAAGGAGATGAAACCAGAGACTCTGAGCGACGAAGTGAAGAGACCCGAAAAGTTGCCAAAGCACAGCTCCGAGGAGGTCAGCGAGGAGGAGAAGAGCAGTGAAGAGAAATCAGACAAGACTGGAAATAGCTCGGAAGAGATGAACGAAAAGGAGGTACGTTCCAGCAGGAGCTTACCGTCCTGGTAAACCAGTGGGGACAGTGAAAAACAGCAGCCGAGCTCGTCTTAAGCAGTGACGTGACATGCAATTTAGAGCATGATTCATCTCTTCGAAGGGTGCATGCATGTAAGAGGAATGAGTGTGAGGAATATCATTGTGATGATGACTAGACGAGAGAGTGTCCAAGACGAATGCAAGAGTGTGATTTTAAAAAAAGAGGAGACATAAAATTGTGACCGATCTAAAGTAAAACGAGGGTCGAGCAATGGGCGCGACGGAGAAAGCAGGGTGCAACAACACCAAGTGATCAAGTGAGCACGCGGATCAGGCCCATCGCTTACCCCCAAGCTCGAGATACCATTTTCGATGCCCGAGCGATCGGCCTGATCCGACCATCACATAATCAGCCCTCGGTTCGTCTCAGCGAATCGTGAAAATCCGCCGTTCGCAGGGATGATCTTCCGATGTCATGACACTCAAAATAAAAAAAAAACCCTTACCCACCGCCATGCACGATCCATCATTTTAAATAACAAAAAAAGTACACCTCGATTCTGTAGTATGTATCTTCCCTCTAGCTCTATTATTATTATAATTGAAATTATCACCGTTAGTAGCCGTATCACTATTATTATTATAATTCTATTATGCTACTATTATTTGTATTAATAATATCACCATCGTTACAATAATAATAATTATTATTGCTATTAATGTCTGGCAAACGAATTCTATGAACCCATCATTCACCTTCACCTCTCTGACAGATTAGGAAAAATGCTTTCAACTCGATCCGGTCTAATGGCCAACAGGTTGACTTTAATCTTGAAAATCCATCGGATTGAAATTACAAGCCTTTTGCCTATTTACCTTACCCGTCAATATTCAACTTGAGGATGCTAAATGCAGGTCATTACAGTAGGCCAACGTTATCAGAGAAAAAGAGATCTAGTGCAAAACGGTACTTTCAACTTGTGTGCGTTGACATTCGATAGACGAATAGGCTTCAATTTATCGACAGCTGCATCGCTATCGAAATGCTATACTAGCTAACGAAACCTGTCCGTTTAATCAAAATCAAAAGTTCAATGTTAGTCAGATTTTATAACTACATTATTTTTCTTCATTTTCTTTCTCTGGTAAACATGCAGATGACACAATTTCACTGACATTCGTAGGGGGGGGGGGTTTCAAATAAACAATCGTGTTCCAATAAACAAGCAGTAGTAAAAAATATCAAAGTATTTTTCACTTTATTTATCAAGACATAAGAATATTTTCGTCAAAGTTTGTTTCATTATGAATTTGTTGTTGAAATAGTTGCTGGCGTTTTTCTGTGAAATTAAATTTCACATTGAACGAATAACATGAAGTTTTCAAGTTCAAGCGTAAATTCATCTAAGACATTGTTTCTGAAATTTAATCAAGATTGAGTATCTACTTGAAGTTTATGGTAGTACTATTTCCAATACAATCGATTAAATTCTTTTTTTGCAGTCACGATAAAAACATTCCTCTACTACCTTAATTACTTGTTATTGTCCATGCAGAAGAACAAAGGTAAGTTAGAACCTTCATTACAAAAGTAAGAAAGCACATTACAATTTATTGATTCTAAGCAAATATCGAAGCGGTAATGTATCTCTGTCACATTCGACGTTTCAGTGCACTTTAGATCATCGTAGTAAAGTTTATTTCAATTTCACAGTGTTCAAAGAATACAACATAAAATAAACGAAAATGTATAAATCAGTATTCAACTTCTGTCTCTCAATTTTCTACATCGTTTACGTTAAACCAAATAACAAAATTGTTTCCCAATATTTTTCCACTTTATTCCTACTTTGAAAATTGTCCATTGGAAATTAGTGAAAGAAAAAGTGTTTGAGTCGTAACTGTTTGCAGAATTTGAAAAAACCCCTGCCCAGGAAAGATCCAAAATTTTATTTCAGCCCTCCGAATGGCGATGGAAAATTTTCTTCGTCCTGATATCAAAACTAATCGATTGAAGCCAATCGGCAAATTAAAACTTGACAAATGCGCGTGCTGTGAAATAAAAAAAAACCTGTCATGGGAACTTGTGGTCGTAAGAGTTAACGCTACGAAATGTCAAGGCATAAATTGAATCGAACTCTGCATATTTTACAATAACCAATGCATTTCGCCAGGCACAGCTTTTCCCATCTCGAGATGGAAAGCGTCTGGAGCTCTCGTGTTTGGAGTTGAACGACGAATGTGCTGAATAAGACAACTTGCTAACAAGGCATTGCAATACGAGGCTTTAATCAAATTGCTGATGCAATCTTTCTGCAATTTGTGCATTTTAATGGCAAGGCATTAATTGTCTGAAGGGAATTGTTATTCCCAGACCGTGTAACATAGGTCTCCAAATATGCGCTGCTTTTTATTCAATAATACCAAACGTGGACTTAATTTTTTTCAACCCTTTCTCATTTAATGCTTATCTACGCGAACTCACAAAATTACACAACATGAGACATTCATTTTCTGATAAATCACATTAATTTGCATGAGAATTTCTAATTGTCCCTCGTTTGATCTAACATTATCCAAGTAGAGTTCAGTGAAGTTTGTCATTTTTTCTTAGAACTAATTATTACTGTCTGTCAAAGTCATATATTTTCAGAAATAAATCAAAAAATAATATTGATTAAGTAGTCAATTAATTAAAATTGATTTTTTAATTGATATTCACTAAAACCCAACAGTACAAGGAATCTTTGTATTAGTTGAATTTTGAATGATTTTTTTAAAGAGGTGATAAACAATTGTTAGGTTTATATTTGAATTTAGGTCCTAAATACTGAGATAGAAGCCTAGCATCGACTGACTCCAGTTGAACTGTGTCAATGACGGTACGCCTGCAAGAAGCCTCCGTGGCGCAATCGGCTAGCGCGTTCGGCTGTTAACCGAAAGGTTGGTGGTTCGAGCCCACCCGGGGGGCGTTTTTTTTTGCTCTTACAAGTCATAACCTTACGGTAATTATTTCTTGCTGAATTCAGATAAAAATAGTCATAGATTTTTCATTCAGTTTGAACCTTTAAAGGCGATGCATAAGTCGTGTAGGTGCAACAAAGATAGCATTAACAATGCTTCCATAAGTATGGAAAAGACAAAACGAGGTGAGGTGAGGTGAGGTGAGGTGAGGTGAGATGCGCACCTCACCTCGTCTAAACTCTTCACTGATATTGTTCTAAAATGTTACGTGAGATACTCTTTTAATCGTTTATATTGATTAAAATGCACTTTTTTCATATTTGAAAAAAGAAAAAGTTATAATAACTTTTATCAAACAGTTTCATAATAAAATTGGAGGACAGCATCCATTTTTGATAGAAATTATTAAGGGGAGGTTCTCCTTCTTTTTCGTATTTTTTTTTTTTTTTTGCATTTTTTACAATTTTCAGACTGTCCTTTATCAGTGTGCGAAGCCATAATTCGATTCCCGCATTTTAAAAAAGTTACAGCCGCTTAAAGGTATAGCTCTAAAATCGGGACAGGGCTCTGTGAGTGGTGTCAACACGTGTAAAAAAAACCGTCCGAAATGTCCAGCCAAACAATCTGTTTGAGGAAGAAGAAGGTTTACTATATGGCCCTAGCATTGCAGACTAAAAGTAAGTCGAAACAAATTAATTATACAACAATAAATTATAATTTATAAGCACGTTTCAATGCGAAAAAAAGACCTAAAAGTCACTTTTTTTTCAAAATGCCGCCATTTTGTTAAATGTTGATGAAAAAAAAAATAAAAAATGTCATGGCCCCACAAACTAACTTAAGTTTAATAATCATTAACGTTTTTGTGTTTCAGATGGCTGTCACAGGCTGCACACTGCACCGCGTGGGTGGGTGCATGGAAAAATACTGTTTAAAAAAACCCATATATATGTAATTAAATATAAAACTTTCGTATAAAAAAATTTGTTATGTTAAATAAAATGTCAGCTAATTCAGTATATGCAATTACTTTTTTACTTTTCCCCGTAATAATATCGAAAAAAAAAATGTTTAAGTTCATGCAAATTTCAGCTCAAAGAAGTAGAACCTCCCCTTAAGTTGAGAGCACTCGAAATCTGTGAGATTACTTCGATAAGTTCGAACGCAGCCAGAACCGACGAGTCGTAGGAATCCATGTGAGACGTTAACTTGTACCAAAACAATTTAGGAGGATAATTTGGCGACGAGTATGGTTCCGTATTGAGTTTTACGATCGGTGTTGCGACAGCTCTGCCGCAAAATTCCGTTGTGCCCTTTAAACAACAATCAAGTTTAGACCACCTTTTTTGAACGTGTACAATGAGGCTGTCTGAAAGCAATATCTTTTTGTCACCGCTCAGACAATTGTGTCGGTGATAAAGAATCCTTAACTTTATTAGCGAGGTGAACTTACACCCAGGTCTTTGTCGAAGGCTTCCAAGACGACTTTCGGGGGTGTTGATTTTATGTGCTCCCTCGTTCCGTGCAGAACAATGGGAGTGCAAACTAACGTCTGGTCCCAGAAAGGATTTAAGCTCTGTTTTATCACCTTGTTAGAAAGCATTAAATTCTTAGCCAATCGCAAAGTTGAAAATTTTCTAAAGTTTATCGACAACGTTACTTTTAAATTCAACGAAATGTGGCAGTTTAAATTTAACCCTTCAGCAAAATCCGACAAAAAATGTTTATACATGTTGAATATAATTTTTAATTTGATATTACGAAAATAATGATTTTTAGAAAAAGAAGAAAGAAGAAGAATGTTTCTAGTCTAGATAAAAAAACATATATAATCTTACAAACTTAAGGGTTAAAATTTGTTCAAGGATTGAAATGAAATCATGATTCTGTATTTGAAATGATGATTTGATTTCAATCAAAAAAGAAATAAGGGGATAAACCATGAGAGATATTTTCCGAAAGATTGAAAATCCAAGTCTCACTTTGGTGGACAGAGTGTATCCATGAAAAATGATGCGAACAAATGGATCCAATAAGCCAGAAACGTCCATCCCAGGATCGAAGCGGCCTTGAAAAATGTGAGCTCGAAGTTGAAAAGTCTGGAAAAAAGAGACGGAAATAGAGTGTGTTGAACTTTGGTTCAAGATTAAATTTTGCGATAAAGATATATTTGAAACTGTCAAAAAAAAAAAAAAAAAAAAAAAATTTAGAAAGCAACTGAGAAGTAATGAAATTTGCGTGTCCCGCTTACCGACGACTGGACATACTCGATGAAGCGAGGGAACATCACACCCGTGCTCGGTTCACGATCCACGTCATAGCCCGGTGGTATCGCGCTCCAGCAGGCCTCGGCGAATTTCAAATTCGCCAGCCACAGAAATACTTCTACTTTGCATGCACTGTAATCGAACGTTTCGGTCTGATTTTCCGCATTTTTCATGAATACATTTATTCGCTGACCACATTTTTCACCGCGCGCCGTCTCATCTTCTGAATATATAATCGAACGCGCTGGTAAGCGCGCGTAAGCTACCCGTTTTGTTCCGGCAATCATCCAAATGAACGCGTCGGGCAGACTGTGTTGCGGCTGTTAACATTTTTTTTTATTCATGCAAAACCACGTTTGGTCTTTTTTTTTTTTTNTTTTTTTTTTTTTTTTTTTT
>JAAMPD010003118.1:0-11294 GCA_025266255.1 Trissolcus basalis
TGGAATGTTTCTCTTTATCCGAGCTATGCTTCTTTTCCTTTTCCTTAGAGGAGCTACTGCTCTTATCCTTGTCTTTATCGCGAGAACTCGAATTAGACGAACTGTGTCTATGTTTCTCCTTTTCTTTGTCTTTGCTTCTGTCTTTGCTCGAACTATGATGCCTAAAGATGAATTTAAACGTTGTTTAAATGAATTCAACAAAAACAAATATAATGTTTCAATCAAAATTGTCTGTTCTTTTACCTGTCCTTTTCTTTATCCTTAGAACTTGAACTGGACTTGTGATGGTCGCGGTCTTTTCTGTCTTTGTCCTTATCCTTGTTAGATGACAAATTTGAGTTTTTATGATCCTTGTCTTTGGAGGATGAGCTGCTGCTCTTTTTGTCCTTATCCTTGTCACGACTGCTACTGCCATGTTTGTCTTTGTCGCGCGACGAGCTTGAGCTGCTGTGCTTGTCCTTATGACGATCTTTATCTCTGTGCTTGTCTTTGTCTTTGCTTCGTTCCTTATCTTTATGCTCAGACTTGTGAGACCGTTCCTTGTCGCGGTGCTCTGATTTGTGCTCCTTCTTCTCAAATCCATTCGACATACCGTTCATATGCCCATCTAAAAATTCATTCATTTCTTTCCTTTTTTATCACACTTTACAACATTATCATATTATCAAAATAAAACATATTAATTTGTTGTCATTTTTGTTTAGCTAGTTCTTCTATTTTCAAATCAAATTCATCATTTTTTATCAACCCTAAATACAACATTTAATTGAA
This sequence comes from Trissolcus basalis, assembly GCA_025266255.1. Taxonomy (NCBI): domain Eukaryota; kingdom Metazoa; phylum Arthropoda; class Insecta; order Hymenoptera; family Scelionidae; genus Trissolcus; species Trissolcus basalis. Next base: position 772 of record JAAMPD010003118.1, read on the forward strand.
CTATTTTTCATTTAATTTCACATTCATCTACAATTAATTACACATGTTATCTATCAGTAATTTATATTTTATTTTTGTCAAAGGTGTTAATGTGAAGGTCTGTAATAGAATTGACGAATTTAATAATAATTTTCTAGCCATATTTTATCTCAACCCAATTTGATAACTTTTTAACATAGAAGCTCAGCTAATACACTGACGTTTTTGGAGAAATAAAAATAAATAATAAACTGCCAGATTCATATGAGCAAAAAATGTATAAGAAAAAAAAAAAAACGTTCTTTCTTAATTATATATATAAAAAACATAAACATTGAATGAAAAAAAGTTGTGGCTTTATTGATATGAAAATATAAATTTTTTAATTGTTAATGAAAAAGTTGGAACAATCTGTTACACAAGCGCACAAGTTTGAAGAAAAAATGTTGCATCAAGTTAAAGTAAAAGGGTAAAGTATAAAATTGTTGCAGCTTTTTGTGATTAAAGGGAATGATGGGAAGGTCGATCTGTAGTCTAGTAAGAAGATTGATGTAATACTGTGTAAAGTATCTCAAATTAAAAGTGGAGTAAAGAAATAGAGCGGTTGAATGTTAGAAACAAAAATAAATAGAAGAGAAAAACGTGGACGATAAAGAGATATAAAAGATGAAGAAAAAATGTAGTTACCATTATGAGCATCGGCGACAGTGTCCTTCATTGCTTTCTCCTGAAACAGATTGTTTGGGAGGTTAGTCGCGCGCGTCTATATACGTTAAACGACGCGTTCGGACATAGTCTGAGGCGCCATTTTGGGACTTAGAAAAATTGTCGCTCGTGTGCAAGAGAGCAGCGGGCTTGAAGCGAGAATTGGAGCGCTTAACGCCCGGTCTAAGGCCAGTGCGACTACATTTGAGTTCAAATGAATACTTACCGTGTTTGAATCTGATCCAGGGATGGCTCTTTCGAGCTCCATTGTCAATGCGAGCGTTTCTTTCGGCTCGCACACAAGTCCTGAACGCTACAATACAACGGCGCCGCCGACACTTAGTGGCAGAATGCAATGTGCAGGCCGACGGCCGTATACGAGCGGGCGTCTAAGTGCCACAAACCTGCCACTGCGCATGCGCAAACACCTTCCCCTGCTTCTTGTCGACCAACAACGCGAACACACACATACACACACACCTGGCCTGGCCTGCCTCTGGCGTGGCGGCGGCGGCTCCTTTCCAAACTCGTCGATTATTACAGCGCCATCATATCTCTCGATTCTTAACAAACCTCCAATTCCAAATCTCATCAACTCAACTTTAAATACACATTTATTATTTTATTTTTAATGTCATCCTAAGCAACAAATAAGTAATCAGAGTTTTTCATTCATGGTTTATCATTTATATATATGTATATATATTTTTTTTTCAAGTTTAACATCAAAAAAGTGTCAACAATTTTTTTCTTAAAAATCGTTCCATCTGGTACCAATTTTTGTTGTCATTATAACAAATAATAAAACAAGAAATATATATACATAGGTATATTTTTTTATTGAAAACGGCTCTTATGATAATTTAATCTCTTACACGGTAACTGTAATTCTAAAATAAATGCTGCATTTCTTTTTGATTTATACAAACAAATTCGTATTTTATTTGTAAAGAATGATTGATTATTTTTTTGAATTTAAAACATAATTGATGCACAAAAATTGATACTCTACCATAAACTATATATGATCTAGATGTGTGTATACTGTGAATATCAGAAATTACACGCAGGGGTGAAGCAATATGGCATCAACAAACCATTTTTTAAACATTTACTGCAAAATTAGCTAGCACAATTTTACAATAACAAATAAATAGCTTCTGTTTATTAACTATCAAAAATAGTAATTTGAAGAATTATAAAATCATAAATATTGTCATAAAAAATATGAAAAATAAAACGAGTATCTTCCTCTTACAAACATTGTATTTAAAATATTTGTTAGTTGCTAAAATAACTTGATTAACATTAAAAACATAAAACAAAAGACAAATAACCATTTTCAGTCACTTTCAATTTTGTATTTTCAGACAGTAATTAAATATTGCTATGAAGTATATTATAGTAAATAAATATAAATTGATCGTCGTGAAACGTGATATTCAATTATTTATAAAATCCTTGACAAACAACTATATCATTTATAATAATATGAACAAGTTGAAACAACAAAGTGTGTTTAATTATACAAACAATTAAAGACTTGTTTGTTCATTGGCAAACAATACTACTAAATGTTTTTAAGAAAATGATTGTATAAAACAATATTGCAAAAAAAATTAGAGGTATGTTCATTACTTAATTTAACTTAAACTTGTGTTATTAATATAAAACAATAATTTTTCGATATTGCAATATATAGACAAATATTTACATTTGATCAATGATTTGTAGGAATCAGACGATGAGATATGGTATGAAAGTTGTTTGCAATAAATTCTTCTGGTTCAGAGTAGATGGAGCGCCATATTTCGTAATACTGTTGGCTGGATATTTGGCTGATATTAACCAGTCCGAATTCTTTCTTCAATGTTTGTTTCCAAACCTATAAAAGACATTTGAATAATAGAGGATATTGTTGACGATAAGAAGAATATTGAGTGGTTGAATGGAAAATAAAAAAGCATATACCAGTTGATCTGGAATTGGAGTTGGAGCTGGTCTGTTTCCATAAATTGCAACGTTTTGATGAACATGGAGATGGTACAATAAGTAATGAAGCGTATATAATTTGTCAGCTTCACTAACAGTGAATGTAACTGATATTGGAGAGCAGCATCCTGCTGATCCTATTGGATAGGAGGCTTTAGTCCAATAATTTGTTGGTCGAGCGATTCCCCACATGAGAGTTTGCAAGGAGTAGCCATGAAAAATGCCTCTCAACTTTGAATCTCTTGTGTCAGATGGGTGAACATCCAACGATTCCAAATGTTGTCCTGAAAATAATGACAAAAAATTGATAAACAAATGTACAACAATTTGATACAGTTGAATGTTGAATGTTCAAAATACCAAGATAATAATCTTCCATTTTCCAAAATCTTCCACTTTTTACACATTTGTCGGAGCTGTTAAATTTGTTGACAAGTTTGCTGAGCGTTTTTCGACTCAGCACAATTCCAGCTTCCGCGACATTATATTTTTGATGCCACATTGAGATTGAGTGTCCCAAATAAAAGTCTTGATTGAAATCCAGTAGAGCAACAAGAAATCTCAAATTTTCGGGAATAATCATGGTGTCTTCGTTAACAAAGATGACCCATTCCAAATGGTCGTCAGTAGTCTCGTTTGAGCTTTTCCAAACATAGTTGAAAGTTTCACAAAGTTGCTGCCATGACGAATTCATCTTCATGTCAAAACAAATGACCGAATCTGATGTTAAATCCTGCTTCTTTAATTTCCTAGTGCCAATGAACAAGAGCTTGTTGCATCGGCTTCCCCATGTGTTTTTGATTGCTGACACCATTTTCACTCTTTCAATAAAAACCACACAAGTCACATGGATTTGCTTTTTCAGCCACTCGGATTCCACAATCGCAGAGTCATCAAATTTAGGACCATACATGTCCAAATCCAAATTTGAACTCGAGTGAAAACACTTTGCTTTCTTAACCATTTTTCATAATCAGCCATTCTTGGTACATAGAACAACAAACTTTCTTTTTCATTTTCATTATTATTATTATTATTATTATTATTTACATATAAAGGTTCAAATATGGATGAAAAATAGAAAAATTATTGCGATATTTATCCCCATGAAAAATACCAGTCATAAAAGTGAAAATTGTTTTTGTATAAAGGCCTTTCATTTTCGTATGTTCAGCTATCCCCGTTCGTCATTGTCCGTCGTCGTTTGTTATTTATTGTTCCATAATCGACACAATTGGCTATTTGATATATAATTAACTGTACCATTCTGTTGATAAACATTGCCTAAACAATTTCAAACTAACAATAAGAGACCATGCGCACTGCGCAAACCGAGACTGCCAATATGAAACTACCTGAAGCACCTGTTGATTGTTTGGTTATATACATTTTACACAGCATATGATACATTAATGTCACTTTTGACGTAACCATCTTTACCGACGACGATCATGGTTTATCCTATTTTCATATATATATATATAACGCCAACTAAAAAAGAACGAGAAACATTTTTATGATAAACATGCACTCTTTGTATTAAATCCAAATTAAATAAACAAATTAAATAGATATAGTTTGAATATTCAATAATTTTGTCCTACACAGTCAATGATATATTATTAGAGGATCGCGCCGGCAATTTTACAAATTATATATCAAATAGGAGTGCAAAGGAGGAGTGTAAATAATTGTTGGCAGATTGATAAACTGAATTAATTTTGATGATGCCGCAATTAAGAAATTTTCTTAAATATACGAAAATGAGAAGAAATGCAAAACATTACTACAAATTGGATATTTTATTCTTGTAAAAATTCACTCTACATGTTTCTGCAATCAAAATTTACAGATTAACCCATTGTGCATACTCAACAATGCTTCTTTCGATCAAATTGCATAAATTATTAATAAATAAACAATTAATTCTATTTATAATGACAATTCTATATACTTCTATGTATAACGAGAAACATCAAGGTTTGATACTCTTTTCGTTTTTATGATATATAACGTATGTTATATATATAGAAATAAGTAAACTATATCAATGTAGTATTTTAATTTTAAAATATTTTATAGAAGAGTAAAAACATTTTTTTTTACAGAAAATTATTATGTATTCTATTATTAAATAATTTTACTGTATCAACTTTTAATTATTGTTATATATTTCTGCAACGAAATGCAATCAATTTCACACTTATTTTCTATAGTGTGTTAAATACGAATCAACATGTGATTTCCTAAAAAATATTGTAATTTTGTAACTATTCATATAATAATAATAATAAGAATAATAATAACAATTGTTTGGAAATCATATTTATAAACAAGTAGAAATGTTTCGTTGCTCATACATATTCATATATCATATTATAAGTATATTTATGTTACAGGTAATGTCGATAATAATATTCCATAAATATAAATAAAATATTAATAAAAAAAATTATTGACAAAAAGCATGCTTATCGCGTCTTTCAGTAAATATAATATTAATTATATTTAAATATTTTTAAATAATGAAATTCTTCCGTCTTTTTTATTGCTTTAGAATGAAATAATTTTTACATTTAGGTAATATCGATATTATTCGTAACATATATATACACGCACTTTGTAATACAATTTTTATCCATACGAGTTTCTTCAAATAAATAATACAGTTTTAAGTACCATTTTAAAGCATTTTAGTATTCGCATAGCAAATATATTTCACAAAGTTAATTTTTGATGAGATGAATGATGGTGATAATTATAATTTCAAGTATTATATTATAAAAAATCAGTCTCAAAAATATTTTGCTTCCAGCTATTAATTTATTGTTAAGGTAGAAAATCAGACAAATTAATTTTGAAAAGATTTACTTGAAATTTTACAATTTTGTTACTGAAAAATGTCGATTTCGTTTGTTTTATTTTCCCATTTATTTAAACGTATAGGTTTCAGTATGATAAAACGCCGCAATTGAAATAGACGTTTATTTTTTAGAGTACATATATGATATCGACATTCGGTGATACTTTAACCTGTACATTTAAACGGGAAAACATTTTCTCTATGACTTCAACATTGATTTGACTGAATTTCTATATCTCAAGAATAAAATTAATTAAACTTACACATTCATGTAAGGCGATGAATAAAATTGACCGTTTATATAAAAACGAATTTATTCCCTCTGCATGTTTATGAAAAATAATTTTATAATAAATTAGATTTATTAGGCTATATAAACTTGAGAGATCTCTAGTGATATGCTTTGTCTATATAGTGTCACAATAATTTTATTACTCGTCACACGCTATAGATGTAATATTAGTTTTTAAAACACATCAAACGTTATTCATCGCCGTAAATCAATTTGCATATGAGATTATAATTAATATTATTTAAAAATAGTAATTACAATGTTACGAAATGAGCAGTTTTAACTAACTTTATTGTTGTTTTCATGCGGTATATAAAAGAAATTAGTTGTATATCGTGGACTGGGTATATTTTATCACGCATGAATATATAGACAACGATAAATTATACTGAAATCACCCTACAGGTGTTCATTCATTACTGTTCATCTGTTGAGATTAGCCAATAAAACTTCATTCAACAGCATCGGCGTTTTCTTTTTTTTTTAATTAATAAATAATAATAATAAATGAATAAATAAAAATAAACTAATATAGAAAACAAGTCATTTTTTAATTAAATACAAATCAAATACTTGGAATTAAAAAATAGATATATTATATAAACAAGTTTTCAATTTATTCAGAAAAAAATATTTGTTATATATATTTAGACGATTTTGTTTGCATTGCGTTTACGATTGAAAAGTATTTTATACAATGTGATAACAATTTTTGAATATAACTACAAAATTGTACAATATATACAGAATAAAGCTATGAAATTAATAAGAATTTATAGAAAACGGTTTTGTTGTATTATTCATAACAAAATATGGCTCATTATCTAATGTAGACCAGGATGATCATCAATAATTATAAGAATAAAATAATTATTATATTCATTTTTTTTGAACACTATAATCAACTTATATGAATAATATATCTTTCTGATCGTAAGTTTTTTTAAATCTATTTTGCAGATATTTCATTGCATCAGCCTCAACCTAACAAGTCTTACAATATTAATGAAAATAGTTTTTTTTATTAATAACAAAACGAACGAAGAACTGTATCATGGGTAGAGTTTGTAATTTAATGAAAATGAATGATTTGAATAACAGTTTCCTAATCATTTAACTTAGAGAAGTTGAATAAGATGATGGTGGTTTTGATGTACCCCTTGTTTACATTAAAGTTATAATATGATAAAAAAAGTAATAATAAAAGAAAGAACGGAGCAATCAAGTGTTTAGGAATAATTTGAATCATCAATAATTCAAAAGTATAAAGTGATGAATTGCCTGTATAATATTTACTGAGAAAAAGAGTAAGAGAATGAAAAATATTTTGTCAGGTTAAAATATAGTGTTGTTCGTTATTTATTATAGAAACAATGAAATTCGAAGGCGCGATGTTTAAGTATTAGGAACATTAATTTCATGAATGAATAATCATGCTGGCAATATGCTTTCGTTCAAGTTTTTTTCTATCATCTTTGAATGAATAACTGTGTACATGTGAATATGAGTTATTTGTGAAATAACATTCAATTTCTTTTTGAAAAGAAAGACAAAAAATGTTCGGCATGCGATTGATTCATGTGCGGTGACTTGGATGACATAGAACACCGATTTTCTCGTTTGGTTGGTTCATCATCGGAAGAACAGAGATCGACGACAATAACGTTAGTGGCAGTGTGCCTTTTCTCATTCGCATCAGGCTCAAACGAATTCGTGTTTCCACTGACGAACCGACCGTTTGGTAAACGACCTGGCATTGTTCGTCTGAATGTAAAAGTTTCCTGATTGATGCGACAGTTGTTGTTAGGTTCTCTGTCGTCTTCAATCAAGATCGGTTCACTTTCATTACCAATCTGGTATGTCGTCAAAGACCGTTTTAAACGTCGTGATGCCGGTTTTGGTCGCAGCCGCAGTTGCACCGTCCGTTTTAATCTTTTCTCGTATTTCGTGTAGGTCATAGGATTACGCTTCAGCTCAGCCATTTGTTTTTCCGTATATCGAGTCAGCGCTACACAGATGTCTCGATAGTTAACGGCTATGTACAATAGTTGGGAGTTCAGACTTAACACTGCAAAACGACAATTATCATCGTAAAAAAACGCAAATGTAAACTAGAGAAATTGTGTCAGAAAAGAAAACCTACCAGGCTTCCTTCGATAAGGTTTGAAGCTGAATTCATGAATGTGAGTAAATTTGTCACGATTAGGTTTATACGTAACAACCCAGCCGTGGTAAGTGTCACTCCGTTCAAGCCATTTAGGGCGACTTGCACTGTTTAGCGCAGGGGCAGCTAAGTGTCTTTCTACACGATCTAATCGTTCCATTTGCACATCTTCAGTTATTGTCTTTGATTTTTTTGCCAAGTAAAGTCCTGCTGGTGAGGAAAAAGGAATCGACGTGTAGCGAGTTAAATTGAAGCTTGCTCGGTAGCGCCGAGAGCTTCTTAATTCTTGTTGCTTTTGCTGTAAATTCGGTTGTGTTCGTTCTGAATTACTGGACGGCAGAGCCTTCGACGAATATAACTTGAAGTAGTCTAAGAATTGATCCTGTTTCACTTCAGGCAAACTGATCTCCTCGGGAGTCAAAGGTCTAGAAGCGCTATGTTCTTGTTCACAGCATAACTCTTCATGAGCCTTAAGCAGAAAACAAATAATTATTTTTGTGTCAATATTGTTTTTAAATACAACACTATTCAATACTGATGCAATCTCTATATTTACAAAGTTATTCAAATGTCAAATTACTTTCATCTGCTCATATCCTAATAGTTCAGCATCGCAGTTGTCGCACAAATAGATGTCATCTGTTGGTCGTACAATCGTCACAGGTGGACACAACTGTTGCTGTTTCGGACGTTTCAATGGATTTCCATAAGATCCAATGGTATTATTCGATAGTAGCAACGATTTCCTCGGACTCTCAATTCGCTTGTCATAATTCTGCAAAAATATTAAAACAAATAGTTATACAAATTTAATTATTCCACATAATATATTTATTATATAATCTGTAAATAGTATAACACTTAATTTTATATTGTCTCACCATATTTTCATTGCGAAATGTTACTAGCAGCCTCTCCGAACCTCTGATAAAAAGACTGGTAGTTGTATCCCAGTTGTTGACGAATTCCAGTTTGCTCGCAGGAAACTGAGATATGTAAGAACAAAATCGAAGCAAATACTCGCTTCGATGGTAGGTGTAACATCTGTACACCAACTTTTTAAGGTTTGCCATCCAAATCTATAACATTAATTGACAATTTTTTATGCATTAGTATTCAAATAATACATTAGGCAACATGGATAAAAATAATGCCAATCATTCTTCGAAGTGTTAATAATTCATCTCTCGATGCAATTGATACCTTTTGTTTCTCATTTGTTTTTATTCTATAGTACGTGAAATTTATATACTTGAAGAATTTAATAGCAAAAACTTTAGGATATAATACACGTATTAAACAGTTACTTTCGTGTTATTGCTTGGGTGAGATAAAATTAATAAGCTTCACAAAGTTTTGATTGTTTAGTATCACTTACGTCTCCATCATTCATTTTTGCAGGTCGCACAAGTGGAATTGCAAATGGAACTTCTTTAGGCCACCATTGTGGTTCGCAGGTTTGACCAGTTGAATTTGAACCTTGTGAACATTGTACCATAAATGTGATGAACCGTTCAAGTTCCGGCTAAAATATAAATTACATTTTTTAATTTTGTTTTTCACATCTTTGTTATCTAATGTTAAGACAATTGGCGTGTTCGAAAAAGAACATTATTTTAAAATAATAAAGGACAGACAATTTAGTTTACATAAGTGCGTCCTTTATTATTTCAAAATAATGTTCTTTTTCGAATACGCCAAATTTCTGCTCAAGCCTATTGCTCCATCTTCAAAACGAGTTTTTTGAAAACTTCATAATCTATTGATGCAATTTTTCTTATAATGAAATATTGGCTTCATATCTCAACTCCTTTTTGCAGACATCAGCAGGCGAGAGAGAAATAATTACTCAAGATAATGTATAAGTGTGACAAAGATGGTGTTAATGATAGTAGTGTAAGAATGACATTAAGTTGTGCATCTTTTATTTTAAATAATGAAATGTAAATGACAGGTATACCAAAATTCTATTATTATCTATGAAATGTCAAAATACGAATATTTCATTTTTGAGCAACATACTAATGTGATTTTGTCCAGTGATGTTGGATATCCATTAGCGAAAAGAAGTGGAAGATTGGATATCATTGAGCTATCATCAACAATCAGTGCACCGTTTTCCCCATTCCCACCAACGTTAGGGAACTCATCTCCATAGACTGGCATGTTCATCCAGGACACGCTGCCATCCAATGCTCCGTAACCACCGTAATGTTCGTCCTGAACGACGTAAAGTTTCATTTTTTTTTGGCTATGTCCATACTCGAATTCTCAAATGTGTGAGGTCTCTGTTGAATAGTATGATGTACTTTTTTCTTTTAACATGATTCTTTTTATCAACCACCTTGAAACAAAAAAGAAATTTTTCTAAACATTAAAATTGTACATCGTATTATCTTTTTTTGTACGTATTTCTCCGTGTTAGAAGTAAAATAACATGATATGAGTATATTAATACCTTTATGATGGTTTTTTATATATGTTTTTGTTGATGTTCGAGGATTATAATTATGTTTGTGGCACAAAAG
>JAAMPD010003119.1:0-11287 GCA_025266255.1 Trissolcus basalis
AGGCGCGTGAGGGGTATATAAGACGGCGCGCTACGGCCGAGAGCCTCACTTGCTTGACAGCAGGCGTTCGGTGCAAACCGGTCCTCTTGAGAGCGCAATTGCCTAATTAAAAGCAATTTAGGATTTTTCTGCGATCAACTGTCAAGAGCAAAGAAAAAAGAAGAAGACGAGTTAAGAAGACTCCAACGGCGAGATTAGTTCTTCAAAAAAAACCTTGAAGCGGCCAAAAGAAGGAGGGATGCCATGAAGGTCGTTGAGGCAACGGACGCAGAGGGGATCGGGATCCGTAAACGTACGGTTCCCCAACTCATCACTCCGCCAGCTGCGATGGAGCAGTACGGTGTTGAGACCGCTTCGCCCCCCCCAACCCCAACCAGGGGCTCCGCCCCCTGGACCCCCTGCCGCTGCGCGGGGCTTTCCTCACTCGTCGGCGATTGGCCGAATGGCTTTAGTAGCGAATGGCTTTCCCGACTCGTGTTTTGCACTCAGCTTCGCCTCGTGCGAAACACTCGTCGGCGTTATAAGCATCAAAACTCTCGCGCACTCGGACGTTATGGTACACGCACTTGTTGCAAAAAGTATCGTACGCAACACGGGAGCGTGAAGTAGGCATTCCAACTCGTGTTTTTCATTCAAACACTCGTCGGGAATGGCCTACTTCCCTTCCTAGTTACGTAATATACTATTGAAATTTATGCAAACATAAAAACGGTTGTAACTCGTTTGAAATTAATTTGTTTCGACTCACTTTTAGTCTGCGATGCCAGGGCTATATAATAAACCTTCTTCTTTCTCAAACAGATTGTTTGGCTGGACATTTCGGACGGCTTTCATGACACGTATCGACACCCCGCAGAGAGCCCTGCTTCGATTTTACAGCTTTACCTTTAAGTGGCTGTAACTTTTTTTTTAAATGCGGGAATCGAATCATGGCTTTGCACACTAATAAAGGACAGTCTGAAAATTGTAAAAATGCACAAAGAATCAAAAAATTTTCCGAAAAAAGGAGAACCTCCCCTTAATCAAGATGTCACCAATCACTCATGGGTATTCCGCAAGAGTTCGGCCACCAGCAAAGCGAAGAAGGCAACATTTGTCCGCATTAACAGAAATACTGTTAGCCATGCACTAGGTGTACAGCATCCAGACGAGCTTAAAGATTTTGACAATCAAACAAATTGTTTATCGAAGATATCAACTTTGCGTCATCAGCAAAAAGTAGAATTTTTTAGAACTTAATATTTCGTACGAGGTCATTAATTAATAAGTTAAATAGTAGTGGACCAAAGTGAAAGCTCTGATAGACACCTGAAAGAACCTCTCTCGTTGGAGACTCGGCATCTCTCACTGTGACCACGAGTGTTCTATCAGAGATAAGTAACTTTTGATTCAAGGCAGTAGTTTGCCCGATGTACCCTTTTTTTCCATTTTTTCCAAAAGAATAGCATGGTTAACTTTGTCAAACGCTTTCGAGAAATCCGTGTACACAATGTCGGTCTGCATGTATTTATCTTTATTCGCAAAAATTATGTTATTGGTGAGCGATAAATTGCTGTTCATGCTGTTCATTTACAATGACGTTCCGGGGTAAGAAAGAAAGTTAAGGAACAATAAGCTTTTCTGAAAGTTTTGGAAACACATTCAAGATAGAGATTGGCCTGTAATTTTTCACATTCATTTTGTTATCAGTTTTTGGTATCGATACAATTTTACTTGATTTCCATATAGCAGGAATAAAACCAGCCAAGAGCGACTTATTGAAAAGAATATGAAGGGGTGTAGTTAGTGCATTTAACCGTTTAACAAAGATAGTCGTGTCCTGATAGTCGGGATATCATCAGGTGCTGGATCGGCATTGACATTCAAACCACAGATGCCGTCGAAAATTTCCGATTTACTGATATGTATAGAGGCACTGTGGACGGATTCAACAATATCAAGTTCAGGGCCCGGAATAGACTGAGACATAAAAATCGAAAAAAAAATAATGAGCACAAGCGTTGGAAATCTCTTGGTCCAAAGACTATTTATCGGACTTATAGTAGTTGTCGGTAACACATTGTTCAATTTGAGGCTGTGAATGTATTTCCAGAAATTTTTTGGATTATTTTTCAAGTGATTTTGCACTCTACACAGATAAGCTGAGTGAAACGTTGGTTGTATCAACAATTTGGTAAAGATTTGAAAAGCAATTCTCTCGATGATTTCCGCTGCCGACTTTGTGAAATCTGTAGCTGATGGCCTAGGTGTGGCAGTAAAGCTCCTATCAGATGCTGTCCAGTCGATTTGTGGGAGGTTGGAGTCACCCATCAGGAGTAATCCATCTTACCCATCTGCCGATGACTAGACGTTGAATTGCGGCGTCATAATAACTATATGCTTAGATAATAGACGTGGGAGAGATGTAGACAGCACCAACGATGAGAGTACGGGTTCCCAACTTCAATAAGACGAAGCATTGTTCAAGCCCTTCATCGTCAACGATGTGTATAGCTTATGTAAAGAGTGGGAAGGCGTATGCCAGTCTCTGGCACGTATCACGTCACGGAATAGGTCAATAAAATTGATGCTAATACGGGACTTTATTACTTTACAGGAAAACTACTACACAACTATATAATCTTTCGGAGTTCTCATATTCGCGATTACAAAATCCTTCGCGTTGGAGCTCCGAAATTTTGTTTTTATACTACGCGCCCTTGGCCAGACATTCCTAGGCATGTAGTTATCAATGATCTGCAATCATTTCCTACTTGCATGCTCGGTCCATCCTCGCACCGCATTTCTTCGTTGATATTAGGTCTGGGAAATACTCGCGTACCCACCCAATTCCAAAATTGATCGGCTAGCCGTTGCCCTCTCCTTCACGACTTCTTTAAACATAAGTCCGCATTGTCGGAATGTCCAGGCACGAATGATTAATCGAATAACGATTAATCATATTTTTTAATTATTTCTAAAATTGATTAATTGCTTTGCCTTAATCGATGTATGTTATAATTGATTACCTTTTCCATTGAACAATTTTTCTTTTTTACATACAGAGTTTTTTGCAAAGCAGTAATATGAAAAAAGTAAAAGAACAAGTGATCTTGAGTGATATTTAAATAATAAATCAAAGATTGACAATTATTTGGAATAAAGTACTTTTATTATAAAACGTGTTATAATTTTATAAAAATTTATAAAAACAGAAAACGGTATTTATGAGTTATTTAATTTTATATTTAAACCACAAAAAGAATCGCTGAGTGAACCGAGCAACACCAGTTGAACAGAGTGCTCACCTGTCAAACGACTTCGCAAGTAAGTTCGCACTAACCTTACTGTCAAAAAAAGTCTTTCACGAAGAACAAATGTTCCTAGCGCAGGTAAGTATTTAAGTGCTAGTTTGTGATTGTAAAGATGAAATTATAATAAAATAAATTTTAATTGTTTGGAACAATCGATTGTTCCAATAATCGTGATGTAATCGGCCATCCCTACCTGATTTGGCATCAAACTCGTTTAATCTTGGTGGTCATAAGCAACATTCGTCAATGGCCGACTGTTTATGATATTTTCTACTTCAGTAAGCAGAGTAATCAGAGTTTCTTCCGATGGTTCTCTTTCCTTTAAGACTGTAGCGAAGGATATCTTAACTATTCCTTTATTCAAAACCTCTCTTTATATTTCTTGGGCATTCAACACGGCAATAGCTTTCCTCAGTTCTGCTTCAGCACCACGCAGATTTGTTCCGTTGTCGGAATAAAAAACTGAAAGACTTCTTCTCCAATCCGCCATAACTCCCCAACGTTTCTCCAAGCGCCATCCTACCTTTACCATCATTGGTCCAAAATAATCCAAACCACAATTGGTGAATGGCCACACGTGATGAGCTAGTCTGGCGGAAGGCAGCTCACGTCCTTTCGACTTCCTGTTTCGGCACTTCTGACAACTGGCAGCCACTCTACGAACTGCTCGACAGAAACCTAAAATCACGTAATGCTCCCGTAGGATATTAACTATAATTTCGTTACCGTTATACTGCTGATAAAAGTGATTTATGAGAAAGCGAGTGTAACCATCGCTGCCATCAAGAATTATCAGGAACTCCATATACTTCCCAGAACCTCAGTTGTCCTTTTGATTCTTCCTTGCACTCGCAGTACTCCTTTTTTGTCCAATACCGGTTTTAACTGTAATATACTACTTCTTTTTGATACTGGCTCTCCTCGCCTTAGACACGCTCCTTCTAAACCGAAACTAGTATGCTAACTGCGGATAATGAGTAGCTCGGTTGCTTGGTTAATCATGCTGACTCCAATTTCTCCTACCTTATCGTTTCGTTGAGATTGTGGCAATCGGCATAGTTCGACAAACTGAAGGTCCCTTACTGAGCTACCTGACTAGACGCAGTCATGATGAGAACCTGACCACTTAGAGCAACGCTTCTCAAAATTCCAACCGTTCTACTATGACCAACAAAGAAGTAAGGATTCAGTGTTCTTTTTTTCTCCTGAATCTTTATTTAGTACTGGCCATTCGTCCGCCGTTTCGAGCAACATCTCTGGGCCCTTGGCTCAGTGTTCCTGAACAGTAGTGAGCCAACTGATTTTGTTAAAGCATATTCGATAAGGTAAACCATGTTGCTCTTCTTGCAAAATTAGAAAAGATTGGCATCTCTGGTATACTACTAAGTTGGTTTAGAAATCACTTATTAGATAGATCCTTTGTAATCTCTGATGTTCGTGACTCTACTTCAGAACCTACGCGGTTGTTTCCTCGGGTGTTACCCAGGGGTCGCACCTGGAACCAGTATTCTTTATACTGTTCATAAACGATCTTATTACTGAAATTAAGATTTCTGAAACATTATTGTTTGTTAATGCTGCAAAGTTGATTATGCCTATTGAATGCCTATTGAAAATGTAAACGATTGTGTACACGGATATAAAAATGTATACAAAATTTACTGTGATCATTGGAAACTGTATAAAAATTATATAAAATTTTCTCCCAAATTATGTTCATAGTAATTTTTTGTAAGAAGCTTCACCGTTCGCGCTTTGGAAGGATCTTAATAGTAAAATTTGATGCTCTATTTCTATCCGTGTATTCAGTGATAATGATGTCGAATTGTATTTCTTCATTGAAAAAGCATAGAAAGTATAATGACATTTCATTTTTGTATAATAATCTTGAATGGTTTCATTGAGAATTCTGAACTTCGAGATTTGTTTGTTATTAGAACACCTTATAGACCAATGAGAACAGCACAGAATTTCGCTCTTCAAAGGCATAGATCCAATTTTTATAAATTTAACACTATTCAAAGATTTCTGCATTTGGAAATGAGAATAGTCGCTATTTTGATCTCTTTGACTCCCATATATCGGCATTTATTACTAAATTAAAAGATTGTTTATTTACGTTTCATTGATTTGATTTGTTAGTCTCTTCGCTTGCAAATAGCAACAATGTAAAACTCATGAGATAAATATTATGTAGAATTTAATAGGGTTTATCCCGTTTATTATAAAATAAATAAACAAATAAATAGTTTTTCTCGCATAAGCATTTAGAGAACTCAGAGCTGAAAATTATAAATCAAAAAAAGTTATTCTTAATCTAGTCTTAAAGAGATAAAACATCGAAAATTTTAACTCATTTTTTTCCAATGTTCGGATTTTGTCTGAATGACGCGTAAAACATTATATGCCATTATACTGTCAAGTATTGTCAATATATTGCTCCTCACGCCATCTCGGCGCGCTGCACTCACGCCTGACAGCGGTGCTCCGTTCTCATCAGTTTCACGTTTCACCGCAGCAGTGACCAGATTATGACCTGCAGCAACCCGACTCAATTTTCTTTCGTTTTAGCCATTTTTTCCTGATCTCCATTTTACATATTAGCCACCCAATTTTCAGCCGATTTTACTGTGCCACAGAGCACTAGCCTTTATTGAAGCGACTCAGATCACTCTCGACGACAACGTGTTTAGAGGTGAGGCATCACAGAAAGCGAGTGCCAATTTCCTTTTTGTTTATTTTATTTTATATATTCTATAGATTTTGTATTTTTGGATTGAACCTCAATTTGTAACACACGGAGAAAAATGACTTAGTAAATTTTACTAAGTTAAGTAATTAAAATTTGATCAGTTTTAACCAAATTTTACTAAGTTACTAGTAAATATAACCAAGATACAACAAGCGCACTCGTTTCATAGATATATGTAGTAAAATTTACTAAGTCATTTTTCTCCGTGCAAGGGGAAAATAAAATATTGACTAGATTTATAAAGACAAAAAACGGGAGTTATGGATTTGTTCATCCTGTCCTCATAACCTTGCTCGTAACCGATATCACATCCTAACATACAGTCCACTCATCATCACGGTAAATGATCTTTTGGTCAGAGCTTTATTTATCTGCGAGCTATCGATTGACGAGGGTTGCAGTGCCATCAATACTTGACAATACAATTATTGATTGTCAGGAAAAAAAACTTTTTAATGTAAAAAAGACGATATGCATGTGTGGCTAATGGAATGTAAAAAGAAATATTCTGCCTTTCGAATAGAATATGAAACAGCTTTAGCAGAACCTATTGCTATTAGTTTTCACATTTCAAGGTTACGTAGAGGGTGCTAGTGGCGTCAATGGCTATGGGTTAACATAGGGAGTAGCCATTGAGTAATAAAAGGAACTTCTCAGATGCACCAGGCGATGACAAATCTACTTGATAAATAATTGTTTTATTTGCTTCATCACAGATGTTATGATTAGCAGGTATATGAGTAATTTTTTTTTTTTTTACATAAACTATTCATCCACTTTGAAAAAATATTCAAAAACTTAGGAAAGGAGAGTTTGACAGCCAATACTTTTTGATTCAAATATTGAAAATAAAGATTTTACTTAGGACCATAGCTGTTTACTATTTGTGATAAAGTTTGATTATTTATTATTATGATTATATAGTATGGTAATTTATAATGTATTAAAATCGTACATTATGGTCATGAAAATTTGTTTTCATGATTATTTGAAACAGTATTATTCATATATGATGAATGCATATAGTTTGAAATGATATATTCTTATTTGTGAGTGAAAACAAATAACTCTGTGTAAATTCAAATGAGTGAATATTCGAAAAATTGAACTTATTTTGAGTGAATATTACAATAGACTTTTTCCTTTTTTGCAATAAGTGGTTGAATTTGGACTCATTTAAATTTAGATGGAAAATATTTAACAAAAGAAATAATAATAATATATTGCGGTATTGATTATCGATACCGAGCCGTAATAATGGCAGATTAAAATATTTAAATCTGATAGATGTGAAATTAATATTTTCAAAGAGGAAAATAATATTTAATTTTTTAGTCCTAATCGGGAATCGTCCTGGCAGATAGTTGTGTCTACGATTACGCACGGCAGGCTGGTCGATACTCGCGACGACTCCATGGTGTAAGTTATACAACCCTCTATTACGCACCCTACTAAAATGTATGCTTGCCGCTATTCGATGCTTGTCTTAATGTTGCTTACTCTGTGTTAATTTATCCTTTTTTGAAAAAGCATTTCCTAATATGCATACTCTAGTCTGACTTAATAATTTTCCTATAATAATTGTTTTTATGAAATGATGAGTACATTCTAATATAAGCAACTTTCGGAAATTAATTTACGAAAATCAATATACAAAAAATAGTTTACAATGATGTTATGGGAGTTTGTAAACTCCTCCAAAAAATCTGACCATATCTAGATTTTTTTTAGTCAACCCGAGTTTTTGGAAAAAAATGGACTTTTATATACGTCGGTCTGTGGCTCTTTTTTTTTTTTTTTTTTTTAAGTCAATCCAAGTTTTTAGAAAAAAAAATGGACTTATTTTTATCATGTTTCACCGTCTTATCTTTTTGGAGGAGTTTACATATGACCCATGTTATAATTCAAACAACAGGTAAACGATTTGAAAACAGCGTTGATCAATAAATGGGACAGTCGAAAATGCTGAAGGTAGGTTAACAATCTACTCCTTGATCTTAAGTTACGACCTAACGAATTTGAATCTATGGTATCCGCTTTAATACCAAAGTACACCGTGACATTTTGTCGATATTCTTTTTGCAATTGACCCTAATAATTAAAATGTAAATTAAAGTCACATGAGTAAAAATAGTTTCATAATCTTTAGTTCTTTTGAACTCATCATATTTTTCTAGTTTATCAAACATTTTATTTTTGTCAAAAATGATGAAACAATATGATACAATAATGACATAACATAATTTTGATAAAATATAATTATATATTTAAATCGAATTCATGTGTGTACTTTTTAATTTATTTAATAGAATTTACATTGATGTAGAAATTTCTGTGATTATAGCAGGTGCACTTGGTCCAACGTCGGGTTCAATTTTAACAATCACAGGTTTAATTTGCGGCTTCCACAGAAGCAGAAAATAAGCTAGCGTAGCTCCAAATACAAGTGCGATACATAAGTACACATTGTACGTCATAAAAATCAACATAAGTATATTACTCACAAGTACTTGGATAGCTACCAGAACTGTCTGTAATACGTGCGTTGATGAGAACATGTTTTGTCTGGAAAATAGTTAAACGGTAAGATAATTAAATAAGTACATTCACGGTGACAAACTATGCGATTATTTATAAACAATATGAAACACCTTCAAAATCTATAAATATAAGTATAAGGTATAATATGTGTGAAAGGAAATACTATAATAATAATTTCTAAACAAGAAAATGCTTATTATCTTTGAATTACAGTTTTTGCACCCTTTCGAAGAAACGAACAAGAACTATTTATAATTTCAAAAAAATTCAAATACATTTTGTTTAGTATTTTTCACCGACTAAAATTAAGAAAGTAGTATATTTTTACGCATGTTAATTTTAAGTTGATAAAATTCGATAAAAAAGTTTAAATTTTCAATCCCTGTTACTTATCTACGAACAATCTAAAGAAAGACTTTACTCACAGCTTAGATTTCTTTCCGTCAGTCTTGACATCTTCGTTCGTACTTTTGGAACGCAAATATTCCCTAAAATTAAAATATAATGAAAAAAATATGAATATGATATGAAAAAAAATTTGAATATAAATTTAAATTAATGCTCCAAGTTGTCGAGTTACCGATAGTATTTAATGAATTCGTACAGAGCTGCTAGAAGAGTTATTACAATAGCAGATACCAACATTCCAGACCAACTCGAAATGTGCCATTCTTTGATTAGTATTGTTTCCACAAAATCGAAATGGAATGCGGTCTACAGTGACAGAAAATTGATTATATTATTTTCAAAAATATATTAATTTACAATGCGACAAAGACATATTTTATTTTGAAATTAGTAAAAAATGAAATGATCAATCACGTTCTACTTATCGCGTTAATGTTGATGAACAAATATTATCTGATTTCTTTTGATTCTTTCTTTCCACTGAACTAAATTGAATGTTTCGACATTTTTATTGTACGGTTATATTGCTTTGTTAAGCTTTATAAATTGTAGTGAATAAACACGTACAGGATGCATTTTATTTCCACTATGCACAAAGTTTCTGCGGAACAAGAGAACTGAATTCAAAGTTTCTGGGATGGTATTGAATGTACACTGACTGAGTGATTTAAACAGAGTAGCTTGACAAATACTTTCTCAGTACATACTTCGTTATCTAATATCTCGATAACATATCAAAACAGACATCTATGATTTTAATATTAAATTAGATTTTAATTTACATTAATTTGAGTGTGTGAATAGATTTGAAAAAAGAGAACTTGTCTTGAATATCTATTAATAGAATTAATTTCATTGAGGAAAGTATGCTTGATGTCGTTTATTTATGTTATGTTACAATAATATCAGGAAAAAAATTGACGAAATAAAATTTGTAGTTCAAAATGTAGATTTGAAAAAGAGAAATGAATTAATATTGTTACACGATTTTGCCATTATAATATTTTGAATGTATATGCTGATTTTTATATTGTGCTAGTTTAATATTTTCTATTATTATCATTCTGCAATGGGTCAACCACCTCATTACGCAATTCCGTGCATGTGTATATATCAGAGCAAACACAATCGTTTGTGATTGAGGTATAAACGGATGTTTATGTCATCAAACATTACGTAAAATGTCTATTCTTTTATTTTTTAAATTAGTAGATTGAATCCATAGATTGGCGAGCAATTTTATCGGCGCTTCACAAGGTTGATAATTCTACACATAGGCTATATAAATATAGTAGTGATTTAATATAATTACGATTAATGATTCGCTTGATGTTTATTTTAGAATTGTATGTTTTATTTTTTAAATTAATTAGAATAATAGTTTTAATATATTAGTTTTAATAATACTTGTTCAGTCAATTGAAACAATAACTGGCGTGTGTCCGTTGAGATTTGATAGAATGAGTTACTCAGCAACCGCAATAGTAGAAAAAAGTAAGGAAAACTGCAGTTTAATGAGCAATTAAAAGAGGTGTGAACATGCACAGCGCTAAGTGTGTGTTAATAAAGGAGTCATGGAGGTTTTTCTGTTTGGAACAATTGAACAGTTTGGCGGGCTAGAGGAGTATGCGTGCATCTGTATTTATTTTCGCAAGCATGCCTGTAAGCCGACACAACCCTTATTCTGATGTCGGTCGCAAGCGCACCGGCTGCGTAAACGCGACAGGCGCAACCTGTGGATGATCCTGACCGGCGCGCCTCCCAGCGACCGGAAATTCAGCCACGCTCAATTCTCGTAAACTCAGTGCCACTCTTACCGCTCGTTCGGCCGCTCGCATCGGCTCAACTCGCACTGACTCAAAATGTGGCTATTTTCAACCCATCAGAATTATTTTTCCTGTTCTACAGTTTGCTTCCTTTCTCAAAGCTTCCTCATTTACCAATTCAATTCGTTCCTTTAATTTCCCTTCAACTTTTATTTCTCTCTGAATTACATTCTCACTCTTAGTCCTTTCTCCATAATTGTGCAGTGTTGAATCGATTACTGGATATGCTTTAAATGAATTCACTGTTTGGTACGTTCGATAATTTTTAAACTCATCTATATTATCATGTTTTCTGCTACACAAAATTAGTCGTAATTTTCTGTCATGAAGCAAATCTTAAGGTCATTTGACAATGTTTATTCTCATAGAAAAAGACTGTTATAGCAACAGTTCCAAACCTTAAATTATACAGTTCAAAATTATAGATTTTGATTTATAAATTTTCACGAATATCACATTCCAAATTC
>JAAMPD010003119.1:11304-28648 GCA_025266255.1 Trissolcus basalis
TTATCTCAATGTTCTTTATTACATATTTACACATTTTTATAATAACAAGACAGATGAGTTTTGTAAATTTGGAAATGAATGATGAGTTTTATTTCACAATTCGCAACATCAGTGACAGACTATTACATATATAAGTACAGCAAACCTTGATGCGTGGTATTGCAAACTTAATTGTGATTCGAAACAGACAAGATTCGTATAATTTGTATTCCTCACATCAACATTCTCAAGGAAAGACTATTAATTGTGTGACTTTCGGTAATAACCAGGTAAGTGCTTTTTAAATCCTAGTAAATAAAATATTTTATTTTTTCAATTAATATCGATGTTAAGTTGAATAATGATTCAATCAATGATAAAAAATATGTTACTGAAGTTATTACCGAAAGCAATAAATTATACAATATGATATTATTACATTATATCATCGCATTATTTTGACTGTTACATAAAAGTATTCCGATTGTGTAACAATATGAAAATTGAACTATTTGAGCAATTTCTGATTTTCTCAGATAATGATTCACTCTTAGCACAAGTCCGTATCAAAATTTTCAGTAAAAAATTTTGCAAATGAAACGAACATTATAGTTTTATTATTTGTTTTGTCATTAATTTTATCTACATATAACATTGTCACTCTCTATCTTTCATCATTTTAAATAAACCTTACTTTCATTCCGTATATAAGATAGGACATGTTGAAAAAACCACCAAAAATGGATAAAGTATAATTTTTTACGAATTCAATCGTCAGTATATTTTATTCTTAAGTAAAATAAGTTAAATACTGAAAATATATAATATGAGATGAGACAACTCAATGTTTGTTAAACTAAATCTGTTTACTAAATAACTGATGCAAGATTTGAATTTTCATTTTAACAAAACTAATTTTAAAGCAGACTCTTTAAAATTTAATTTGAAACGAGAATTTCCATAGTTGTTGATGAAGTTTTAGATATTTTAACAATGGTCACTATCCCAAAAACAATCAAAAATTTATTTGTGAACTGAAACCGAAATATTTATATTAGTTTATACCATTATTATTAACACAATAACAATTTTACATAAATCAAAGAAATTAATGCTATTGTCCAATTGTTTAAATTTTTGTTTGGCACAATTTTAACTGCATAACTTGAAAACTTTAAAAGAAAACAAATATTCAAAGATTGATTATGTACATGTCAATTTGTCATTAATGTCAATCGTTTATCAATTCATGCACGACAGGTAAAGTGTAAAAAAAATTCTAGAATAAGGTAAACGTACCTAATTCCATTATAGTGTACCTATTTATGTTATGTTTGTTTAAAATATATTTTGAATTTACTTTGAAATTGAAGGCTGATGTGTAAAACATTGTATTGAAATTAATGGAAATATAACACCTAATCATCACGCATTTCAGATGATTGAATGATTATTTAAAATAAGAATTATATAAAACAAATTTAACACAAATAGGTACCCTATAACCGAGAATTAGAAATTTTTACCTTAGTGAGATGATAATCATTTCGACCTCTAATTGGATTTTTCGCAGTGAACTTATTTTTGTGCTGAGTTTATAAATTTATTCCGTAAAAGTGTTAAACGAAAATCATTATTTGATTAATTTTGCAAAATATTTACAATATGTATTTATTGTATCAATTATTCATTGAATTTACTATTGAATCATAACTTCTGTTGTTCAATAACTGTATTCGTTTTTATTATTAGTATTATTATATTATTATTAGCTAAATAATAAAATTTATACGAAATAATTATTTGCAATGGCAAACAATGATGAAGTATGAACTTATTTAATCAAACTAAATGAAATAAATTGGATGCAAATCATTTTGTCATATAAAATAAAGCATTTTTTATTTATTAAAAATTGAATTTATTAAATATAGTGGCATTATAAATAGAATTAAATATAAATGTTACAACAACTGATGCATGTTTCTTGTTGTCACGACAGTTCTTAATTCTAATTATACTTCTTCTTCTTCTTCTTCTTCTTCTTGTTATGAATGATCATACTGCAAAATCTCACAGTGTCAAATTCTATTTCTCATGTTATGTATGAAACATCTTTTGCGTTTAGCGAAATATGTTTTGCAAATCTGTCTACGTCTATTAATACAACGTGAACAATCCATTTATTTATTTTTTGTCATTTTATAAATTCTTTTTATTTATTATATTATAAGGTCATGACTGATAAAAAGTAACCTAATGAAAAATAAAGCAATTGCAGTACAATGAAAACATGCATACTACTGAATATATGATGCTAAACGAAAAAACTGCATATATAATCGTGGTCATAATAACTGCTTTGGCGGACTGCAATTCAGAGGACGATGAGTGCCGTTATCAAGTTATACAAGGTGGGCCTTTGTCATCTGGACAAGGGAAAATAGAGGAAAAAATTTCCCTAACGAAGTCTTTTCACTGAACGGTGATGAGTTTTGATTCAGCTTATTAAACAGAAATTCAAGCATTTAAAAGAGGACAACAAATTTTAGACGATCATTGTTTGCTATTTACGATTGAAAACATTTTATACTGAAAAAAACTATGATTTTTTTTAATTACAATCCTACTTAAAAAAATTGAGAAGGGTAAAAAAATTGTTCTTTGTGCAATTTGCTTCGGCAATTAACATATAAGTTTCCTAGTAAAAAAAATATAATGAAAATACATTCGTCCTATATCAGTCATATAATGGGAATATAACGGCCAGTACAGAAAACGTATACTGCTAGTATAATGGCCATGTAATGAAAAATTTTGGTTTACCTATATATGGATAAATCACCATATATGGCAATATAAGTCTCGTACATTGACTATATACGTTTTTTGTATTTATTTATTTATTTCAAAAGATTTCGCCTCGGGATTAGATCCCGCTTGGCTGAGTACACTGAAAAAAATGCTACCTAGAATCAAGTATATTTAACTTGAATAAAGTAGAAAATATTCTCACGTATATTTAAGAATATATATACTTGATTGAAGTAAAATTTGATTGATTCAATCTAAAAAAAGTTGAGAAAAGTAAAAATATACTTGATTCAAGTGAAATATACTTAATTCAAGTAAATTTTCTCAAGTATATTATATACTTGATATCAGTCAGTTTTTTTTCAGTGTACAAAATAATATTTAATATAGAAGAAAAAGAAAAACTCATGTAACTTCTAACTAGTATAACTAATATTACTGACTCCCCGTTCGTTACTGATCAATTAAAAATTCCCACAATTATTTCTTGAACGTGTTCTGACTGTTCGAAGCCCTAATGACATCATTTGGAAGACTGTTCCACAGTTTAATTGCGGAGACTACAAAAGATTGTTCCATAGCCGCTGTTGAACAAAAGAGAATCATCAGTTCTCGATGAGGATACCTGATGGTCCTGGAATTAAGTTCTAATCAGTCGATAAAGTTTTCTGCTAAGTAAAAAGGTGTATTACTTGTCAGAATTACATAGAGGAGATTCCCTAGAAAGTATCGTCTGCGAAAACGCAGTCTAAGCCAATTGAGTCTCAGGTAACTAGGTGAAATCCGATCTCGTCTCCGACCATTACAGACAAAACGTACACACGCGTACAACGCCAACTGTAGGAGACCATCTTGGGCAATGTGAGATTCGTGTAACGAAGACAACAAGATGTGGAAATATAAGCAAAATAACAAGTTGTTTTCTGAGTGAAGATGACATCAGTGTCGAATACGCCTAAGAGTCAACCAAATATTACTTGAACGCTCTCTCTGCTGTTGGAAGACCTTGCCCGCGTCGATGCATTCTGGCTCGTTCGTCTGCCATGAGATCTATAGGTGTCAGACCTCTGCTATCACATTGACTGCTTCCCCAGACACAGTGCGGTACGCACAGGTTACGCGCAGTGCATACCTAAGACGGATCTTGGTCAGCTTGCGTGAACGTGACGCAGTTTTCATCGCTGCTGCCCAGACTGGTGCTGCATACAACATGACGGAAGTGGAGACCGTAGAAAGAAGACGTCTACGGCTCTGTTTTGGTCCTCCAATGTTGGGCATAATGCACGCAAGTGCTATAGTTACTCACTATGCTCTTCGGCTGACGATTTTAAGATGGTCAAATCGCAGTCTTGCATCAATCTGTACACCCAGATATCTCAATGAGGGCTGTAAGTTGATGTCACAGTTGCCGACGGCCAAGGTGATGTGCTCCCTGATCTTTCTTTGTTGGTTATATTACGATGAGGGTTCTCGGGTAGTCTACAATAGTCCTTGCTTGGCAGTGATTTTCTGTTTATTAACAGAGGTAATGGCAGTCTCAACACTGCGTCGTGCATGCTATTCCACAGTAACGGTCCAAGGACTGAGCCTTGTGAAACACCTCCGGTCGCATGATATGTTCTCGCTCCTTCTTCTGTGTCGTACAGCAGTATTCTCTCCGAGAAGTAGCTGGCTATCATCTTACAGAGATAAGCCGGGTCTTTTTTGCGCGAAGCATCAAGGATGCAGCTCCAGTTGGCAGAATTAAAGGCGCGTTTCTCACATCGAGGGTGATAACCACACAGTATTTCTTTGTCCCTCTTGTCCATCTTCTTCCTGCTATAGCTTCGCAGGCAATATCAACGACTTTGTTGACGGGGTCAATCGTTGATTTAGCTTTCCTGAATCCGAACGACCACCTTGTAGGAACGGCCCCATGGGTCTCGGTCTACTTCTCTGCATAGATCTCTCCAGCAGTAGCGTTTACTGGTTTTGATCGTTTTACCAAAGTTTCTCCGGGCCTCAGCGTATCGGGCCCTAAGATCGCTGGAGTCTATGCAACCCCTCTAGCTCTCTGAGCTCTGCGTGTGGCACATAGGCATCCCATGCATAGGTCTGCTACTTCGTCATACCACCAGTAGGCGGGCTTGCGTCGATTGCCTGGTCATCGAAGAGTCACAGGCTCTGCTGATAAGGTTCATCAGTTGTGAGACCTTACAGTCTGATGAGCCTTCCAGCATGATGTCTTCTTCCATTGAGACCGTGCACGCTGCCCGATCAAGTGATCTCTGGTTCCCGGCGTGTCGTCTTCTCGAAGTGGAGATTTGTCCCCACAAGTTTCACACTTCGAAAAGGATTGCTTGATGGTCACTGTGGGTGTAGTGGTTGCTCACTTTCCACGATGCCACGCGTGTCACTAGATTGTCGCTTGTGAAGGTCACATCGATAACTGCGGCATTTCCATTTCTCGTGAAGGTTGGTGTGTCTCCGTCATTCAGCACAACTACATCTAATGATGAGAATGCATCAATGAGTCGCTCTCCACGCCTATTAGTCAGCTTACTGCCCCATTCAGTCTCCCGCAATTATGGCAGGTCGCTCATCACGAAGTTCGTTAGCGATTTCGTATAATATTGCTTCAAATCTGTCAATGGTATCATTTGATGAAGCATAGACACTACAAACATGTATATCGCCCACCTTGGTCTATCCCTTCTCAGTGATTTAACGTCTTGGATAAAAAAGTCTCTGCGCGTCCAGATAGCAGCTCTACCAAAGCTGTCCGCTGACCAGGATCTCGAATTTTGGATATCTCGATATTGCTTACAGAGTATGGCAATATTAATGTTTAATTCGCGTGTACCCATAGTCTGCCAGAAGAGATCTTGGGCAGCTTCACAGTGGTTAAGATTAAGCTGGAGGAATCTCATCTTCTCCGTTTTGATGTATCTCTGATTGCCTGCTGTATTTTGGACAGTTGAAACTATCATTGCGGTGATTTGCATTTTCCTCGCACAACAGGCATTTGTATTCGGTCGCCTTACATTCTCTCGCTTAATGTGACGTAGATCCACACTGGAAGCACATCTTCATACGGTCTGGATCCTTGCATGTCGCAGCAAAGTGGCCAAAGCCTATTAGACACTTGAAGCAACACTTAACCACGTTCTTTTCCCTCACCCTGCTGTATACCCAGCCAACCCTCAGTTTGCCCTGGGTCAATATCTTTTTCGCAAACTCTGTGGGTAAGACCAGAACTCTGTGTTCTATCGTATGCCTTCCGAAGAGATTTAACAGCAGATGGATCCACACTTTCCAGGTCTGTCTGAGTACGAAGAGCCTCACAGATCTCATCGGAGGTCGTCAACTCATCGAGGTCTTTCATTTTGATGGTTGTCGTATCCACTCGACTTGTGACCTCAGCTTTATCCACCAGTTTTTTCTCTACTGCTTGTCGCAGTTCTTCTGTTTTATCGTGAGCCTTTCTATCCAAAGTCAGTAGAAGGCTGCCTGATTTTTCTGTTTTGCGTATCTTTGTTACATAGTTACCGACTTCTCTCAGCTCTGGGTCGCTCCTCAGCTTCCGGAGAACATCTGCACAAGATTGCCCGTCTTTGATTTTGACAAGCAAGGTGTCCGGGCGAGTTGGTCGCGCCAGCCTCCTCTTTTCATTTATCTGACTCTTCTCTCAGCGGTTAGGAATCGCCTGTAGCCAGTCAGTGCTTCTGGTAGGCTGCGGAGTTCGTTGCCCATTCCGGGCAGTCGGTTTCATTTTTTGTGTCCTTGGCTTTTTCAGCACCCTAGGACATTCTGTTTCCTCTCGCTGAGGGGGGCTCGTCATTGCTCTTTTTTTGTCAGGGGAGTCGGTCGCGCCGTCTTCAGCGATTTCGCATATGTTTTAGCAAGATGCGCAGACGTCTGGCTGTCAGCCTCTTTACGCGAAGGTTTTGTCAGTGTTTCTCCTATGTGAATGATTGCTAGTTTTGCCAGTTCTAGCGTGCTCTCTACCTTGCTCACCTTAGCTACGATGATGTCTTTCGCCTTAACATTTGTCCTCGACTTAAGATCTTCACTTATAATTCTGCTATGACCTTTTCGATCCGTAGCAGGGCATTGATGCTCCTGTGCATCTCTCTGTTTACGTTTGTTTCTTGCTGCTCCGTTGGCTCATCATTCAGATTTTTGTTCAGGTTTTTGAAAAATTTTATTTAACATCCTTTCTTTTAACCAGCGCTTCGTATGTAAGGGGGCGGGCTGAAATATATATGTATACCCTCGGTCTGGCCTTGTCCTACCCCAGTTCCCTGAGGCCCAATCTTTACTTCACCAGTCCCGGAATACACGGACGGATTGAAGCTCGCCCGGGGCAACAGCGAAGTCCGATCTCCGTGTTCAATGCGTACTTCCTGATCAAGGCCCGAAGGGGCTGGTCATTGGTCATACGCCACAGAAACATATCGGCAGTGCAAGCACACACCAGCCTCGCAAACCACCAACGAGGCACTCCCAATGTTCTGCAACGTACACCGATCCGGGTTTTATATCAGACATCAACCATGTTCTAGCCTTTGAAAAACCAATCCCTCCCTGCAAGGCAACAGTTTTGGTTTTTTTATGAAGTTGCCTTCCTCAGCCTGTTTGGACCGCGAGAGGTATTTTATTTCCCTCCTACCCGCTACACGTGCCGTGAATATTGTAAATATATATAACATTGCTTGTTATATTAATCATATATAGGCATTATATTGTCATTGTATTATTATATATTGACAATATATTTCCTCTATATGATCCAATATAATATTGAAAGGATATTGTGAATATATTAACACTGTAATGGTTTTATAAATGTTTTGTTTGTTTATTTTTAATAAATCAATACGCTATCTTTTTAAAATGTTTTAAGATAAGCGTACTAATTTTTGATATATCAATTGAAAAATAGTATTTATATTTTAAAATATTTTTATAAAATAACATACTGCTTTGTCGAAAGAAACGTTACTATAACATTTTTGGAATTTTAATATTTGTTAGAAAATAAATATTAAAAAAAAGAGCAATTAATTATATCACAAAAACCTATGTGTAGAATAAGAATATGTTAAACCTGACTTTTAATGAAAATTATTATCATTATAATCAATTCTACTGTTATCATTTTAGAAAAAGAATAAAAATGTTTGATTTTATTAAAAAGAAGCCTTTTTTACTCGCAGGATATCAGATTGCAGTCCTAAAAAATCATACAATTAAGGAGGAAACGGAAGTACAAGCACAAATGAATTTGCAACAGTTGTGATGGAATTATGGAGCTGATTGAAATTCTTGGATCAAGAAAAGAATTAGATGGCGCTAAAGTTTCCATGTAAATGTGTATATATATGGATGTTATCAAGTTACGTGTGTAGTCATATGAATAATTACGACAAATAAGTGCGCATTATCCTACCACTTTTTTGAGAGTCGCTCAAACAAGATGCCCACGGCAACTACGTCGAATAAAACCAGCAGCGAAGCCATTCGCATGGAGCCGTTGGGTGGCACTTCCAGCTCCGGGCAAAATGGTAATGCCAATACCGAAGTAGGAATTTCAGGTAAGCGTGCTCCTTGAAACTTATTAGAAACGTGGAAATCAGAGCAAATACACTTTAGTTAGGATAAATATTTCTTACACCTAAATCTTATTACTTCTGTTAAAATACACAAAAAAATTTTAAATATTGAAATATTAAAAATTTCAAACGATGAAAACAATATCTTTAACGCTAGAACGCCCGGACGTATTTTGCCAAAAAATACAAACCTAGTTTTTAATATAAGATGATAAAAATGATTCATTAAAAAGTTAATAGGCGATATTTCTGGACATTCAACTCAATAAAAATTGACTTAAAATGTGTAATTAACATAATACAAATTTATAAACAGAAAATTAACTTTTAGGTACTGGTACAAAAAAGTGCCATCGGGCGTTCTAGTGTTAAATGAAATTCATGAAAATTTAAATATAAAAATCGATCCTGCGATCTTCGCGATAAAAACGTATAGCACCTCTTGATATGTTACGTGATAGAATAAGTTATGCAGATCTTAAAATCACACGAAGAGTAGCAGAGTTATAGTATAGACTCAAAATTATAATAGTATTCACTAAAAATATTCCATTTACTTATCTTAAAAAAGATCACTAAACGTACACTGTAATATGTAATTTTTATCCTTACGTTTGGCTTAAATGCTCACAGTCTTGGCTTTTTCATGAATTCTCATGAAAGCATCGCATTTTAAAAGTTACAAGATATCATTTGAGACAAATTTATACGAGTCCACAATGTAGGCAAATACTGCAGAAATATTTCAGACATTTCATCATACACAAATATAATTGAAGATTAATTTGAAAGAAATTACTCGAAAAATTGCGTTCCTTTATCTGATATATTTTATCATTTTAAATTTTAAATTATTATAATATAAAAGATATATAATTTATAGATGACAAAAAAAATGCGAGCTAGGGGTGGTTAATTGGACAAAATACAAAGTTCAAAAGGTTCCATTGTATTTGCAAAAAGTCAACGATGCGAATAATTGTAAATATTTCAAGTTGGCGTTTATAGCCCTCTTGCATATGAAACACAATGCTGCTTTTGGAGAGGCGAATCAATGATTTGCCTGAGATGAAAGTGAATCTTATAATATTGCATGAAGTTTGCCTCATGCAATACATTGTCAGGGAAAAATTGTTGCAGAGAATACATGCGCGTCTGCCTGACAAAGAAGTAGGCAAAACTGTTGCCATGAAAGCGAGTGAGAAAGAAGATGCAAGAGGGGTGCGATGTGTATTGGTGGACGTCGACTTCTCGCAAACCCACCCTCTGATAGACGCCGATCGATTTACGATTCACGCTCCGTTCCAGAACATATTTTCAATGATCTCTGCGCTTACACAGTATGCGCATGTTTTGTCAAGCAAAAAATAAACATACAATTATACGTACAAATATGAAAGGGTCTTTGAACTTGGCCCTTATATTTGTTTGTCAGAATATCTTTAATATCAGTTAAAAATAGATAATTGCACTAACAAATTTGTATCACTATTTAGAATTTAGACTTTTTAAAACACTATTCTAAATAAATTTAATAAAATTAATTAATCAAAAAAAATGAGTCAATTCAGACCTTTTTCAATAAAAAATTGTTGTAAATGTTGTAATAATATTTTTCAAATCTGATAATAAAATTTAGGACTCTTTTCTAAGGAAAAATTTTTGCAGTACAATTTTCATATCAATTTCTGCGGGATCAAATTACAAAAACAATTTATAGAACACCTGTTACCAGTATCTCTACATTTGCAGAATATTTGGGTGCAGCATATGACACATTCTTGAATCATAAAATTTTTTGAATATTACAACCAAGTGATCCATTTTTTGTATGATATATTTGTTATCCACCGAAAATGTTTTTTATTTTCCCTAAAGCACGTTGTTTCATTACTATTCTTTTTTTTTATAAATAAAATAAAACCATTTAACGTTAATACTCAAAATTGTAACAATAACAACAATTTTTTTTATTGATAAATTATAATTTTTCAATTAGCAAAAAAAATGAATTGTGTTTGTAATATTTTTATTACATTCGCGTTTATCATTCGCCGATACAGAAGACAATGACTAAAATTATAAGTGTTTCTACTAAGCATTCCAATCCAACTTACATTGGATTAGAAATGCAGATTTAATTTTGAAATGTCATTTTCAACCAATCTTGTATTATATATACTGACGGCATTGATCAACTTTGACAATATCTTAATTTAATATCCAAAGACAGAACATACAATTTCATTGATCCGACACTACTACTAAAATCGATTTGTTTAGTGAACTGTCGGTATTCGTTGTCAGTCTCACTTGTGTACCTGTTCGATTGTTCAACAGAAAAACTTGCCTAGACATTTTTCCAGTCTCGTCACGATGGCGCTATTAACTTTTTTCTCTTTTATTTTTCGTACTTAAACTGCAATTATGATTACACGGATTTTTAGTTTAAAAATTTTATGTTTTTATTGTATATAATAAACAGCAAATTATTCAACGATTTTTATTTGTTCTGAAAAATAAATTAATTATCATCCACTTGAAATATAATCCTTTCTAACTGATATAAGTTTGAATATTGATTGCGTGATATGATATGAATATTTAATTGAATATTATTATATTATATTATAATATACCACTTACAAAGTATGCTTATTATACAGAAGCAAGCTTTATTGTTTAACGCAAAGTATTCATTCGTATGGATTCTTTAAAGTGAAACTTCTCCCGGTCAATAGATTGCTTAATTTAATACCTCATTTTTAAATATGTTCAACCTTGAACTATGAAAAACAAACCGAAATTTGATATTATCATTTAGAAATATGTATTTTCATAATTCATCTTATTCATGATTGATAATTCTATTGTGCTATTTCACTTTGTTAAATGCATGTACCCTAATTGAGCTAGTGAAAATCGTCATGAAACGTATTATAGAAAAACAAAACAAGGTTAAAGAGGGGAGAGTCTGAGAGAGTTGCGAGAAAATATAATTTGAAGAGACTGATTAAAGTATACGCGGTAAAAAATGAAAAAGGTGACGGGCAATGATCGTTGGAAGAAGTGCAAGTTTATTATCTGGCTAAACGATGAGCACTGATGAGTATAGAAGAGCGTGAAAAATGAAGTAAAATGTGGTAAAGCGATAAGAAGTGATGAGAAGGATGCGGCAAACGGGTAAAGTGAGGAGGAAAATAAAAAGGGGGCGAAGAGTGAGATCCGATTGGGGGTGGTAAAATTGCAGCTACGAGGCTGAGATGGCGCCAGTGCGTGCTCGCGTTCTCGCCGGGTTCGCAGCGATCCGACCCTCTCCGACCCGCTCCGAAGAGACGGGCATATCTGGCCGAATCTGTTCGGGGGTGGCAAGCGCACTCGGGCTTATATGGCGCGGAAACGCCGCCATCTCTGGCCGCTCCCGCAGTCACCGCCGGCTACTCGTCCCGGTGCCAATGAAATGTCAAATGTGTAGGTCGCGGCGTCTCAAACGTGCTCGCGGTCTCCTCAAACCGCCCATTCAACTTACATCGATTCGAATCTGTCCGAGAAACGCGACCCCGTCCGCATAGAGCCGGCTACTCGCTGTGCGCGTTCAACCTTAAGCGATTATTCATTCTTTGTGAATTCCAGTCGGCCAACCGCAGAGCTCTGGCAGAACAAGCGGAGCCGCTCATCAAAATCTCGTATGCCGGCGCCGACGGCGAGGTAAAAGGACTCGTTTATCGGAGAAACCTACCCAATCGGTTCGCAATGAGCGAACAGGATGTAGACGACGCCGCTTTCCTCACAGGTACGCGAACGGACAGTTCAATCCGCTGCATCTCTTTCCCCTGCTCGCCCCTTTTCCAACTTCGACACCAGCACACTTTAATTCTTCCTTACAGTTCAATATATTCACTAGCTCTTATCTGGCATATTTTGCGTCTTAACGCACCTTTAAAGGAGTCGACCTCCCCCTCTATTTTCTTTTTCAATTCAAAAACAAAGTTCAAAAGTGTCGAAGAATTCATTCAAAAGTATGACGCATATAAAAGCAGCGTCATTTCGGAGCAATTCATTTCATACTTTTCATACGTATGCAAAGTCGGATGGAAGAGGGAATCTTCAACTCTCAGGAGAATAAATCAGTTATAGCCAGCCGGAGTGATGTTGCTTCGAGAGAAATTGATCACACGACAGCTACGTGATTGCAAAAGTTTTGCACGAGCAAGATGTGATGAGTACAAAATAGCCTTTCATAACAAGTGACAAATTTATTGATTTAACTTAACATTCATAAATAATAATGTGGAGAAAAAATTGGACTTTTTTTCTCTTTTTTGATCAACTATCCCAGTTCTAGTTCTAGGACTGTAGGCCGTCAGAGCGTTGCACTTTGAAGCACGTGTATACGATCAATAAAAGAGGCTAGTGTAATCTTTGAAATTAAAACATACGTCCCGCATCATTTCAATACCGTACAAAAACACACTTTCAATCAGACGTACCAGCAACGAGCCAGACTCTTGACCTGAATTCAAGAAAAAACAAACAAACAAACTTTTGTGCCGAAGCGAACGCTTTACTGTAGTCACCTCGTATAACAGCTTTTTAATTCAAACTATTTCCATTTCGGTAAAATTTATATAATCCTATGCGACAAGAAAAAAAATATAAGCACTAACTTTTTCGCATACGCGTCTTTTCATTCACGAAATTTTTTCAGGCGTTGTCATGCAAACTCGCTATTCAGGTCAAGTAACTCGAGCATGATGTAAAAATTTTACAAAACACACTCGTCTACGCTCTGCAAATTTGACTCGTCCTTCATGAAAAAAATGAAACACACTCTTCGCGTTTTTTAAAACATTTTATATATAGTGATTTTTACAAAAAAAAATATCTTTAATTAGATTTGATTCAAAAAAGTCAATTACATAGAATGAGTTTAGATTGATGACAATAATATGCAACTTTTTTTGTCAGGCTATAAATTATTTTAATGGATAAAAATTGTCTATAATCAGTGTTCCAATTATTATAGAATGAAAACAAGGCTGAAAACTTCATATCTTATTCAAAAAATACTATGATGAGTGTCAGGGGAATCGTAACTTAAACGCAAATTTTGCGACCTAACAATGCATTTTATTATTGCGGTCCTAAGACATGTACTTTTTTTCATGGCATTGACATCGTATTCTACCTGTAACAGGGTTATTTCTTTGCGCCACAAGTTATAAGTTGCGTGTAGGCGCTGCATGCGATATTGCATGTACTTTACAGATGTGCAATAGAAACGTCATGAAGGCGAGGGTGCTGCACCAAGTGGTTAATTGGTTACGCCAGATTTAGCATTATTTCACATTAATTAAACCTCGTTGCGGCATTCGTAATAATTAATTCCATTACATCTCAGTGTATACTTGTTAACAGTTGATTCGATTTATGACAAGTTTATAAACAATAAATGATAAAAAAAAGTATAATAATAAAGTTAAATAAAAATATAAAACAAAATTTCATGAATAATTTTCAATCCAAATGAATCAAATTGAAATACACATGTAAAAAATTGAATCGTGTTTGTGAAATGATCACAATAGATTTTAGAGCAGACAAATTAAATTAAATTAAAAACTTTCAAAAGTTTCTAAAAGTTGGTCTTTTTTCAATTTCAGGAGATAGTAATACAGGGTTACATAAGCGAAGTATATACGAACACAATGGAGCAACGGTGTGCTCCCAAAAAAGAGCACTTTGTATTGCCACTGTGGTTTTTGCCATCCTTTTTGCCATATCACTAATAATTGCCTTCGCGGGACCACAAAATGGTATATAAATTTAATCATCTTACAAAAAAATGATTTCCCAATTAATTATAACTGAATATAATAATTTTCGTGAGAAATAATGTATCTATTTTCAGACTGTCCATGTGCTGGAGAAAAACCAGTCAACTTTGAAATCGACGATGATGAAAACGACGAACACCTCGCCACTAACGGAGAGGTTGTTATTGCCGTCTCTGGAGTGAGAATATTCTTCCAAAGTGCATCTGAATCATTTGCATAATTTGTATCTTTTCTTTTTAGGTTTTTCCGTGGAACAGTATTAGATTACCTTCGTTTGCACATCCTACTAGATATAATATCACAATCCATCCAAATCTCACTACTTTGGAAGTCAAAGGTATAAAATTGTCTTATCTTGCTACTTTGTTGAAAGTTCATGCTCTCTTTAACAACGTGTTGAATTGATAACAACTTTCTTCTTAAAGGTCAAGTGACGATCGAATTTTACGTTGATCGAGATAGCAATTTCATTGTCTTCCATAGTAAGAACCTGACAATAACCGAAAAGGTGAGTGAAAATGAAACACTTAAAAAGAGGGACTGTTCATTAAATTTGATATGGTTTTCATAAATGTTTGTTACAGATGGTTCAAGATCGTAAAGGTCACAGGTTAAAAATCTCAAGACTGCTTGAATATCTGAAACACCAGCAGGTTTATCTAGAATTAGAAGAGAGCAAATTCCGGAAAAAAAGTAATTACACTGTTCATCTGCGATTTGTCTCAAGATTGTCTAACGAATTAGAAGGCTTTTATCTAAGTAATTACGTGACAGCGGAGGGCGAAAAAAGGTACGCAGTCAAAGAGAAAGTAATTGAAACACGTCAATTAAATGAATCCGTTCGTCTCTAAATGCTGTCTTGATCAATCTAGGTACTTGGCAACGACGCACTTCGAGCCAACCTATGCAAGAAAAGCCTTCCCTTGTTTCGACGAGCCGCACTTTAAAGCAAAATTCAAAGTTTCCATATTCCGCGACAGATTCCACATATCGTTATGTAACATGCCAGTTATGAACACCGAGGATGCCGGCTTCTACATGGGAACAGGACTTGTAAGTTGACTCAAGCATTAAATTGAAAAAGACATTCATACAGTTTCCCCGTCGTATAATCGTTTGGCTCAAAAAACTGCATTCTCATGCTAACAATATCTACAATTTTTAAAGAAACCATTCAAATTTTACCCTTCGTTGCGACAAAAACGACAAAATCAATACCCTAAAATCTTTCCATTATCTGCCAAAGTCACGAAAACAACTTACACATAAACGTGTCACGTATATATTCTTACACCTGTTGCTTATACATTTGATGAAACCTAGCGTAAACCACCGGTTATGAAAGTTTGAAGAATAAGAAGGTAAACCGGAGCACCTGATACCCAAGCAAACAAATTATTAAATGTTCATCGATTTATCGACATAAATATTATACCTCTTTTCTTTCAGCTGCGAGACGACTTCTACGAGTCTGTTGAGATGTCGACCTATCTAGTGGCTTTTATTGTCTGCGACTTCAAGAGGATAGATGCAATGACCTCGCGAAACATTTCCGTCAGCGTTTACGCCCAAGAGTCTATGCTCTCG
Organism: Trissolcus basalis; assembly: GCA_025266255.1. Classification (NCBI taxonomy): domain Eukaryota; kingdom Metazoa; phylum Arthropoda; class Insecta; order Hymenoptera; family Scelionidae; genus Trissolcus; species Trissolcus basalis. The sequence continues at coordinate 27,116 of JAAMPD010003119.1, forward strand.
CAAGCTCAGTACGCTCTAAACACAGCCATCAAAACGATGGATTACTTCGAAAACTTTTTCGGCGTTCATTATCCTCTACCTAAACAAGGTAACCACTTCAGTTTAAAAATAGTCATCAAATGAGATTTCATTTTAGAAGACTTATAAGTAAAAAATATTGTACAAATATATCATATCATATCTTATATCATAACAAATTTTGTAAAATAATCATGCCGTTAAAATTCCGTATAACAAATTTCATTATAATTCAATTCTAAGCACTTGAAAATCAAATTGGTACTGAAGGAATGTCTATACCTGAAACGTTTCGAGAACTAATTGTAATTGAAGGGCCGGATACAATAAGGGGACTAGCGCTCGAACTCGGCCAAGCGGTTTTCCAGATCGTGGGATTTTTAAGAATAAATAAAATCGCGCGAAATTAAAAATAAAAAATACAGTCGGATTCAGCACATGAAAATACATGTTTTTTGTTCTGAAAAATTTTTTGTACGAAAAGTTCTCTTCGCACAAAAAATAAAAATATCGCATTTTCGATTATTGAATTTTAATAGTTTTTTTTTATTCAACTTGCGATATTTCCGGCAATTTTCAATAGAATCATTCCAAATTTTTATGATAAAAAGATTTATACTTTCTAGTCCCTACAATATAAATGCGATCAACAAAAACTTAGTACATGTTTTTTTATTAATTTTTTATTCTTCCGATGCGTCACTAGTGACACTGTCACATTCAAATCAAAAAAGTATCGAGGGAATTTTTGATTTCCACCAACTTTCAGCGACAAAGTTGTTCATTAGGCATCAAAGAAGTTTTATACAAATTTTGAATTCAATGCATGAAAAACTCACAGAGTTATATCATTTTTAAAAAAAAATGTTAACCTATCGGCGCGCAGCTGAACGCGGCGCGTGGCGGCGCTCGTGTTGTTGCTCAAAATGTCAGATTCAATTTTAAAGAAGTTGCAGTATTGAATAAGAATTTTTTTATTCTTAATCACATACAATTATATATATACAATATACATACAATATGATACAATACAATATATAAACTATTTGAACGATCAATGAATTACATTCGAATATAATTTTCAACTACTTTCTTTAATTACTTAAACTAACTACTTAATTAACTCGTCTTATTTAATTCAATTGAAAAGCAACGAGCGAATAAAAAATCAATCTATTTGTTTATGACATTTTGAGCAACAACACGAGCGCCGCCACGCGCCGCGTTCAGCTGCGCGCCGATAGGTTAACATTTTTTTTAAAAATGATATAACTCTGTGAGTTTTTCATGCATTAAATTGAAAATTTGTATAAAACTTCTTTGATGCCTAATGAACAACTTTGTCGCTGAAAGTTGGTGGAAATCAAAAATTCCCTCGATACTTTTTGATTTGAATGTGACAGTGTCACTAGTGACGCATCGGAAGAATAAAAAATTAATAAAAAAACATGTACTAAGTTTTGTTGATCGCATTTATATTGTAGGGACTAGAAAGTATAAATCTTTTATCAATAA